>SZWC01017041.1:17072-27749 GCA_023375785.1 Penium margaritaceum
GAGTGAGGCAATCATGGCAATGCATTTATGCTTATGCATGGTGCAGATGGATCGTGATAATGAGCATTCTATGAGAAGTTACAATTTCTTATGTGACTTTTCAGGAAAATCTACAGAGGGATATTTCCTTCGTTGAGGCAAGCACATTATTGGGTTTTTTCCTGAAGGGACTGCTCAGGTCCTTGACATGTACACATGGTTTGGTGTATCGAATAAAGGTGGGACTACCTTGTCCACCTCAACAGAGTGATGTCCAAGGCTTGACAACTTGGCAACTGCCTTGTATGAGGCAATATTGGAGAGCACAAACCTTATGTGGTTTGCGCAAGCCATTGCATTGACATAAACAAGGTCGTCTCGCTCACACGCAACCTTGTGTGGGGGTCCTACTACATCATCAGTAGAAATCATGACATCATTGTCTAAATTGGTCGGCGCATTACAAAAACATGTCGAACCACGAGAACTATTAGGACCACAACCAAAGATGTAAGACTGAGACTACAGGGATCACTATTCCACGTGACCAGCAAGACAAGTAGTATAAAAGGAGCAAAATTTATTGTCTAGTATCTCCAGGGCTGTTATCTCCACATCATCACCAGTTCCATTACATCAACATCAAAACCTCTGTATGTCTGTGATCCACTATGTCTCTTTACTAGACTTAGGCCTAGGTGCTACTAGAGTTCTCTATAGGTCCCTCCGTTGACCCATTGACTATGGCAAAGATTTTCTAGCATGGCCAGGACGCATTTTGACATCTTGCAGGCCTGTCTATATGGAAGACGATTGACACGCCAAGAATATTTGTGTAGGGCTGGACGCCTACCAAGACATTGCAACTAGTTGAGGCCAGGCTCTATCAGGGTTCTCCGGCTGAGCTGCTCATAAGGCTAATCCTGAGCTTGTATGTTATTTTTGTACCCTGTATTCTTGTAAGATGATAAGAGCTTCTGCATTCTATTCTCAGCTTTTGTAAAAGTATTGCTTGGCACATCTAAGATCCTTGCACAATAACAACACCCTCCCAGCCTTTACCATGGTCGTGCAAGAGTAAAACAAGTAATAACTAAGTTAACAGCAAGAATGAGGTGTGTTGTGCTGGGCCTCCCACACTAACCTAGATCTTCACTTCTTTGAGGCGTATTACTCAGTCGACCAGCCAATCAGGAGAAAGTACTGTTCTTTGGCATATGAATTTTCTCGGTGCCATGCCAGACGACCAACAACCCCAAACCCGGGCGTTGTTTGTGTTCTTGAAAGATGGACCATAACTGAGTAAACACAAGCTACGAACGTATTACAACACTGCACTTGATATTCAACTTTTTCAAATCCATAATCCATAGAAACTTCATATCCAAGCACAGTGTTTTGCTTTTTTGAATTGGTTCAACAAAGATGTGGCATCCTCTATTTCAACGGCAGACCGTCTCATCTACCCTCGATAGAGGGCCGAGTCAGTCTGATGTGGCTGTCCTGGCACGGACAGTCGCGTCTGACACGACTGACGCGCATAGGTAACGGGCGCTGCTTATGCGCGCGAGGGTCCGCTCGTGAACACCAGACGTCAATTGTTTTTAGATTTTTTGGTGAATACTGGAATTTCGGTGACCACGTGTCCAGGCGTAATTGTTTATGGTGACCCTTTAAAATTCGATGAATAAAGATACGTCAAGCAATATAGACCAAAAAACATTCACAATCAAATATCAAGTGCAGTAGGGTAATACAGTCAGAATTAGCTAGAGAATCACACATAGGAGAAATGGCTACCTGAACTTAGGTAGACTCCATGCTACTCAAAACAACGACCCATGACTGTTTCTAACATGAGTGATGGTGGCTGATGCCAATGGAGCTGGCTACACACTGGCACTAAGTGGGAGAATCCACACGAGGAGACGCAAGCCATGTCTCTCAAAATTGTGCGACATCCCCTTCATCACACAACACCCCCCATCGTCAGTGTATGCCAAGTCACTTGTCTACTCATGCGTGTACACCAACCACGAGGTCACAATACAAATCAGTGAGACAGTGCACATGAAAAACACAACACTTCCCCATGACCCATGGAAACCAATGTACATGCACATACAGAGGTCATGCATCTACAGTTAACACCATAAGTCTTGCTGCTCCATACCTTCATGTCCCCACAGTCTAAAACAGCCACACAAGTACAATGATGAGCACACGAAGGATTAGGAAGTAGAGGGAACAAGAGGAGGAAAAGGAACTCACTCATGCATGAATGCACACTCACAGATGTAGACCAACTAGACTAACAGATTTCTTCAACGATACAAGTTTGACCGCCTTCGTAACGAATCCAGGTAGTCGTCGTACACTCTCAACCCACACAATTTAGATGTTTCCCTTATGCAACAAAGTGTGCACATATAAGTTCTTGATATCAATGTGCTTTGTGTAAATGTGATGAATGCCATCATTGTCTACAATGGCAATTGCACTCTCATTGTCACAATGCAATGTGATGGGTGATGTTGGCTACCAGAACTCACACATCAAACAACAGAGCCACACACTCTCGTTTTCACTGGCACTTAGTGCCATGTACTATACCTCTACAGTGCTACGGGTGATGCGCCCATCCTTCCTACTCTCCGACACGACAGCCGTACCGCTGATGAAAAAGATCACCAAGTGCAGCTCCTATCGTCAATGCTCCCAACCCAATCACCATTAGTGTGACCATTGGCGACTATAACCAACTCGTGAAGGAATTTCGGTCCACCACGTGGGACGGAGAAAACATGCCGCATCACACAAAAGGTTACATCTAGGTGGAAATGGTGTGGGGACTGGACAAACCCATTCACATCAAAGGCAATTTCCGGCCGTGTGGTAGTGGAAATGAACATGAGTACCCCAATGACACAAAGAAAAGTAGTCACGTTCACATCCACACCAAGTGTGTTGACATCAGAAGCTTTAAACTTCATGTGGCCGTCTAGGGTCATGGGTGTGGAGGCATTGGGTACATTGGGCAAAAGGTCCATAAAGTGCTCAGCTAACTTCTGAATGCAGGCTGCCATGTGCACACGTAGAACGCCGTGGGCATGGTCACGATTGATCTACATGCCTAGGAATACCTATGCAGTTTCAAGGTCTTTCATCTTCTAAGTGGATTACAGCAGATCCTTCACTTGGTGGACAATGACTAAGTTGCAATGAGCACATCATCCACATAGATGACCATGGTGGCTAGGGTGGGGTTCAATGGGATGAAGAAGAGGCCTGGATCTGCAATGCTATGCACTACGCTATCCTTCACGAGAGTTCACCATATCTCTGTATTCCAGTATCTAAGCGAATGTATCAAGACATACAGGGCCTTTCGCATTCGTAAAACACAAACTGTGTCATCTTCGAAGCCTGGAGGTTGGACCATGTTAAGCTCCTCACCATCGCAAGTGTAATAGAAGAAGGTATTCATCACGTCCATCCTTTGGAGCTTCTAGCCATGCTGTGCAACCACGCTAGAGAGTACACAACTAGTGATGAAATGACCAAACGGAAACTCCTAGACCTGTACAAAGCCCTTGGCTGTGAGCCGTGATTTGTACTTCCTAAGCACGTTGTTTTACTTCCTGTTGTGACAAAACCCACTTGGCCCCAATGGCTTTGTGGCCTTGGGGCAAGTGTACCAGCTCGTACACATCATGTTCATCGATGGGAGCCAACTCCTCATTGTAACCAGTATCCCATTGGGCAGCGTCAGGTGTAGCCCTAGCCTCACAAAGGATCTGTGGTTCGACTGCCTACAAAGACGGCTTGTCTATCAGCAGATAAGAGGTGCTAAGGCCCACTGGAGCACGAGACAAAAAATAGAGACAACACATGAATGCTCCTAAGAAATCAAGGTAAAATCCAATGGGGATCCAGGTTGAAGGTCCGCTGTGACAACGACGAGGGCAATCAGACCCAAGACCTTTGTACCTAGATCCCCACTCACCATAGTGTGAGATGTGGATGTGGAACAGAGGGAAGTGGCCGGGGGCGGCTGGACAATGGCAGGATGTATGCCTGGTGAAGGCGTTGGGGTGCTTGGATGAAGACGACCAAGAGGAGTGAATGAGTACGTTAGGCCAACACTAGATGAGTGGACGTGTCGGTCTCAAGGAGGCAAGGACAAAACAGGTCTCTCCACTGGATTAACTGATTCAGGAGCCAAAGAGCTGCACAACTGGTTGATTGAGTCAGTGACCGGTGTGATGGACTCTTTTGCTTGGGTGGCGGAGTCAGTGGCCAAAGAGGTTGACTTAGACGTGTGGTCTATAGCCAGAAGAAAATGTTTAGATGAGAATTTTGGTATGGAAGTGGTTTGCATTGTCTAGGGATGCGTATACGATACGGGCGAACGAAGACTCTAGACANTACTCAAAGAATAATGCATCATGCGACTTGGTGATATGGTGCAAACAGGATCTGAAAACCGCCAAACCTTTGACTGAAAAGATATTCCAAGAAAGGTGAAGAGACAACCATAAGGATCCATTTTTGCATCCCATTGGTCCCCCGGGAGCCACACACTGGCGACACAACCATAAACGAACGTAGGACAAAAACTTGTGTGCTATCCACACTAATACTGGTAGGGATGTCAGGATAGGGCAAGGGACCATTGGGAACTCTCTTCCAAACCCAGGTCATGTAAAGCATGGTCTCAAAGAAGAAGCCATGAGGGAGACCTGACTTGATTCACGAAGTCTGGACCGCATCAGCCATGGTGCGGTTCTAGTGCTAAAAAAACTGTTTTTTTCTTGAGTGTAGGATGCTAAGGTCTCATGTCTTGCGCCCCGATCCTGATGATCGCATCCACCTCCTCCGCCCTCGTCAAAATGGAAGTCGGAAATAAGACGACCTCACTCAAGCTTTGCGGCGAGGAGCCAATCACAAATCATGGCCGATGCGACACTTTTTTGCCGAAGGCAAAACACAAAAAAAAAAAAGAGTAGTCATCACTAAGGGTGAGCATGCAACCACCACGCTGCGTAGTAGACTCGGGAGGCACGGGAACCATGAGGTAAAGATGGACCAGCTCAAGCGGTGGGAGGCTTGGATAGAGGACATACGATAAAAGGAGCTGTACATTTTCCCCTCAACGCAGTGGATGCATTCAGTTTTTCCAGGTAGATGAAAGGTGGCTGGGTTGAGGCCAAGAGCAGGCTACGTGTGGAGCATGTTGTGANATGATCTATTACCCTCCAAATGTACACTCATGTTCCAGTGTATATGCCAGGTCGACATCTTAGGAATGTTTGTAGAAGTTTCATGATTGACACTTGTTCATTTCTTGGCACCAACAATGTTTTGCAAACCGTGTCGAATATGATTGAAACGCATGGTGAAATCACAAGTGACCTATTTTGTTCCTCAACTGCATGCCTTGTCATATCGGTAATATCATAACTTACCTAGTATTATCCGGTTACCTTCATCTCTTGTTAAGAGGGTTCTATGGTCTGCGAGAATCTTTCCTATGCAAAATCACATCCCCTACCCATCCTCGTCCCCTGCTGGGCCCCGCGGTAGCGCGATCCAGCAGGTTCCCTTCTATCGTATGGGAAATCCTCGGACCTCCTATCAAACCACTTGCAAACCAGGTAGTTAAACAGCCAAACCTTGAGCAAACCCATCTCCTCATTACATATTCGAGTGTGGATTTTATTTCTCTCCTTGCCCGAGCTCCTGTTGGGCTTCGCTGTAGTGGGTCCCAGTATGTTCCCTTACATCATATGGGGAATTCTCAAAACCCCACTTAAACCTCTTTCAAACCAAGCACTCAAAGATTTACAAACCCTACCATTGGACCGTGTTTACGGAACTCAGGGAAGTAGCAAGATATATAGTAATGTACATCTTACGACTTCCACCACATACACCTCCTCGTACACTTGTTTCGTACACTTGGGGGACAGTGAGGGGGGTGGGGATGGGCCGAGCGAAGTTGAGGGACGTGTCTCCCCATCACCCCCAAAAAAGGAAAGTGTATGAGGTGAGTGTATGTGGGAAGAGTATTAAAAAGACACTTGTGTGGTATCATGAGAGAATTTGCAGGAATTTGCGAGATGTACACTTGTGTACATTTTGTGAATTCCGCCACATACATCCCTTCATACACTCACCTCATACACTCTGGGAGGGGGGAGAGATGGACCGAGCGATGTCTACGGACTCATCTCTCTTCTCCAAAAAGAGAAAGTGTACAAGGTAAATGTATGAGATGGTGTATGTGAGAGGATATTGAAAAATACACTAGAAAACTCTTGTGAGATAACTTTGAGACAGTCGAGGGATGTACACTAGTGCATTTTTTTTGAATCACACTATAAACACACCCTCGTACACTTGCGTCGTAGATTCCGGGGGAGGAGGGGCTCATCCGGTTGAGTAATCCGTACATGAGTGAAAGTGTCTTGTATGTATGTAAAACTGTCTCGTACATGCACAAAAGAGCCTTGGAGTCAATGTGGGAGGTCTGTTAAAATGTTTACGCAAACAAGGTGATACAAGAAACCCTAACAGACGTAGTATGGTCTAAATACTTAAAAAAAACTTTATAATCCTTAGAACCTTCTATGAAAGTACCTCTCTATGCAGGTACCTATACACCCATCTAGTAGTTTATAAATGCCTCCAATTAGCCATCCCTCCGCAACGGACATTGTGCATGGGTCTGATATGCAAAGTATGCCTGAAAATTGTCAAGCTAGGCAACATCATTGAAGACAAGGTAGGAACACAATGACCATCCATCAGGGGATGACCATGTAGACCAGTCCGAGTCTGACGACCGTCTTTGACCTCTAGAGAAACAGAGATAAAACTCGTACTTCCCTCTGGTTGACGAGGGAGGATGCTGAGGCAGCGCACAATGAACTGCTCTGGCTGATGCTCTTGAGTGGAGGACCTAGGAGTCAGGAGGTACTACGGTGTGGCCATGCCCAAGGAAGGCGCTGAGGCGTAACCGAGATGGGTTGGTGAAGGGGACCACAGCTGATAAGGATTCCACGCAGCAAGAAGCCCAACAGAAGACATGGGAGGAGTCGGGGACCTAGCCATAATTGCTACAGTACTGGTGGAAGATGGCGGTTGCTGAGGAAGTGGAGGAAGCACCAACAGGAGAGGTAGTGGTGTCTATAGGTACATGAAGGCGTCGGCCAAGCTCGCGATGCATGGCACTGACAACATGTGACTCATCATTGGGTGATGGGCAGGTGTACCAGCCATGACCTAGCTGGCCGCAGTTATGGCGGATGAGAGAGATGCCATGGGAGGAGAAGTTGTCAGGTGGCTGCTGGATCTTGACTGTCCCCTTCTTCCGACATCCCCCCTTGCCACGGTCAGCACTATGCGTGGTTCTGACAGCACCAGGGATCTCAGACAACGGAGGCATAGGAGAGGCAGAGCTGACTGTTGCCAATGCCTCCATATCCCCATGTTGTAGGCGGGTGTTCTGAATTGCATCCTCCCATGTCAGGAACGAGGAGTAGAACCAGGACATCAGAGTACCCTAGGAAGCCATAGTCTCCAGAATCTAGAGGTCGACGAGGATCTTTGCGTTTTCGAGAGTTGCGTCGTTCTTGATGGTGAGGAGGGGTGCCAGCAGAGGTAGACCAGCCTTGAAAAACCGGCAATGAAGATCCTGCGTGCGGTGCCAGTAAGTGGTGAGAGCTTCAAATCAACCACATTGAGATTATTAAAGCTCCTCATGAGGCAACTAAGGAATGCTTGGCCAGAAGCACGGTAGGGGCATGTTCTCCAGGCCTCATGAGGATCAGGGAAGGTGCGAGCAGTGGGATCGCTGATGAAAGGCTCAAGGTCAGTGTGATCACTCCTCGATGTGGCAACCACGAGGGTTCTAGCTCCATGGCCTATGTAAAAAAAGTACTCAGGGATGGAGGAGTCGTACTTCAAGGTGTTGTAGGGCTAGAGACCTTCACCTTGTGCCCACAAGCAAAACAAAAGCTCCCAAGACAGAAGCTGTCTCACTTCAAGGTGAGGTGGTGGCATCTCAAAATCATTTGGCCTGCGTTGAGTACTCGCTGCACTACCAAGAGATCCTTACGACAATGGAGATGGATTGTTGCTGCTCTACTGTTGTTGTATGGGCTATAGAAGAGACCGTGGAACCAAGTTGTCCAAGGAGAAGTGACTGAATGGGTGTGGCCATCAGAGCGGACTAAAATGTTGCTAGGCGTTTGCGCAAGTCGTCAACCTTCTACTGAAGAGCGACAATTGTGTCACATGGTACCATTTTTCTTGCTGAGTTTGACTACGTTGCACCGGCTGTACCAGATCCAGCCATGGTAGCGGACGATGGATGTTGCCATTAAAAATCTCTCTGCTACAGGGGACCGGTGTAAAAAATAAAAATGACCATGTTCATGGAGGAGTTGAAACGAGGGAAAAAGGCCTTATCGTGTTTTTTTCTTCTGAAAATTTCTCCACAATTTATTGAGTGCCATTTTCTGGGAACTCATTGATGTATCCATTTTTTCTTTGCTTATGCTTGGTGGCTGACAGCCTAACGAAGCTGCACGGAAGCCTACGGAGCTTCCGCACAGCTTCAGCACCACCCGCCAAGGTGCTGCTCTTACTACAATTATCATTGTAGTTGATGCTGAGCTGTTGCTACCCCTGTGCAATGCTGCTGTTGTCACTACTGTTGTATGCTGCTCAGGCAATCGCTGCAAGTTGCTATTATGATTGTTGCTGCTACCACTATTCCTGGTACTACTGGTGTTCTTGGTGGTGTTGTTGCTACTACTTTTACTACTGCTGGTACTGTTGCTGCTGCTGCTACTTCTGCGGCTGATGCTGTCACGCTGCTGCATCTACTATTGCGTGTTGCTCTAGCTACTGTGCGGCTACTACTGCTAGTGCTATTGCTGTTGCTGCTACTGCTGCTCCTACTACTACTATTGTGCGATGCAACTGCTAGCTCACTACTGTCGATGTTGTTGCTCCTGTCGTGTGGAAACAAGCAAGTAAGCAAGTGCGAGTCCGGGATTTTTATTTGGTTCTTAGCTTTCTTACCGTGGTCATGTTTATTCCATAGCTACTGACGTGGGTGCACCCAACAAGAAGGGAGCACCAGGTACAAGTAGACGAGGACTTTAAAGAAAAATGGAGAAGCAACGAGGAAACATCCATGCTGCGTGGTGGTGCTGTCCCACATACGTCGGCTCCGCTGTTGATGTTGTGCCGCTTTGCACCGTCCGTATGCCCTCCTACGCAACCAACGTAGTGGGATCAATGTCGGGAAAAAAAATCTGCAGAATTCCCCCCTGTCGGGAGTGTTTTATAGCCGCCACGAGGCAAGGCTAATTCTGCAAGGAAAAACCTAGTAGAGTTTCTCGTGCAGTGGCACATCTGGGGGTCGGCCAACATTCAATGACTTGTCGTTGCTTAGTCTATTGCATCTTCTACGCTTTGGCTCTTTTGCCAAAATTGAAACAACGTTGCGCTAGTGTGGAGAAGATTGCTCTCTCCCTCCTCACACACTTCGATGGAAGTGCGTAGCCTGATGTCTCCAGACTTAGCGCTTGAGCAACGCGAACTGCTTAGTTGTGAGAGGGAAAACTCGCAATCAAAACAACGCCTAAGCTACAGCTGAAAGTGAATAGTAACTGAGTTTACAAGAATGAGGTGTGGTATGAGACCCCTCCCATTCTACCAGCCAATGAGGTTAAAGCGCTATTTCATGGCATGTGGGGTTTTCTTGGTGATCCTTGCTAGAGAACCAATAGACTCAGACCCGGGTGCCATTTTTCTTTTAATAAATTGAACCATACCAAAACATGGACGCTGCGAAGGCGTTCGTACAGTCAAAATCAGCTATAATCACCACATTTAAGAGTTATAGCTGCCTAAACCTAGGCAGACTCCATGCTACTCAGAACAACCGCCCATGACTATCGGTGACATGAGTGACGGTGGCTGCCTCCGATGGAGCTAGCCGCCTATTGCTACCAAGTGGGGGAATCCACATAAGGAGACAGAAGCAAAGTGACGTCTCCTCCATAGCTGAGCGCTTGCAGTCGTAAATGTCCGCCGAGTTAGTCGTTTGTAGGAGCATGTACACCAGTGGAGAGGTCATAACGAAGACTGGTGAGACACTGCATGTGCAAATCACAACAGGTGCATGCATCGACAGTGTATGGTTATTTGTGAGAACGAAGAACAATTGCGACGTACGGATTTTCTCGAGCAAAACGGCGAGACAACCTCGCTAGCAAAGTGTTAAGCAAACATACACGTGCTAACAAACCTTGCATGCATGGCCTGATCTGTCATAAGAGTATTGATATGTCAACAGCAACGTGAAAGGTAGCCATTGTGAAAATAGAGCTAATTTAGGGTTCAGGATTTAAGGCATCATTATCTGGTACTTCATGGATTTTGTCCGAGATTCAAGCCACATTTTGGTTCTATCAATGTTCTCTCGCATTGAGAGCTCATTTCTGTCTGTGCATGAGCCAGGATGCCCAAAAACATCTCTTCACAAATCTCAACCAAGCTTCACACCAATATCCTCTCTCTCTCTCTCTCTCTCTCTCTCTCTCTTAGTCTCTCTCTCTCTTTCTCTCTCTATCTCTATCTCTCTCTCTCTCTATCTCTCTCTCTCTCTCTCTCTCTCTC
>SZWC01017042.1:21127-31759 GCA_023375785.1 Penium margaritaceum
TGTGTTTCTGACCAGTGTGTTTCTGACCACTGTGTTTATGACCACTGAATTTCTGACAACTGTGTTTCTGACCTCTCTGCTTCTGACCACTGTGTTTCTGACCAGTGTGTTTCTGACCACCGTGTTTCTGACCACTGTGTTTCTGACCACTGCGTATCTAACCACAGTGTTTCTGACCAGTGTGCCTCTGACCAGTGTGTTTTCGACCACTGTGTTTCTGACCACTGTGTTTCTGACCCCTGTGTTTTTTACCACTGTGTGTCTGATCAGTGTGGTTCTGACCACTGTGTTTCTGACCACTGTGTTTCTGACCCTTGTGTTTCTGACCACTGTGTTTCTGACCATTGTGTTTATGACCACTGTGTTTCTGACCAGTGTGTTTCTGACCACTGTATTTCTGACCACTGTGTTTCTGACCACTGTGTTTCGGACCACTTTGTTTCTGACCAGTGTGTTTCTGACCAGTGTGTTTCTGACCGGTGTGTTTCTGACCAGTGTGTTTCTGACCACTGTGTTTCTGACCAGTGTGTTTCTGATCAATGTGTTTCTGACCAGTGTGTTTCAGACCACCGTGTTTTTGACCAGTGTGTTTCTGACCACTGTGTTTATGACCACTGTGTTTCTGACCACTGTGTTTCTGACCATTATGTTTCTGACCAGTGTGTTTTTGACCACTGTGTTTCTGGCCAGTGTGTTTCTGACCAGTGTGTTTCTGACCACTGTGTTTCTGACCATTGTTTTTCTGACCAGTGTGTTTCTGACCAGTGTATTTCTGACCAGTGTGTTTCTGACCACTGTGTTTCTGACCAGTGTGTTTCTGACCAGTGTGTATCTGACAAGTGTGTTTCTGACCACTATGTTTCCGACCACTGTGTTTCTGACCACTGTGTTTCTGACCAGTGTGTTTCTGACCAGTGTGTATCTGACAAGTGTGTTTCTGACCACTATGTTTCCGACCACTGTGTTTCAGACCAGTGTGTTACTGACGAGTGTGTCACTGACCACTGTGTTTCTGACCACAGTGTTTCTGACCACTGTGTTTCTGACCATTGTGTTTCTGACCACTGTGTTTCTCACCACTGTGTTTCTGACCACTGTGGTTCTGACCAGTGTGTTCCTGACCACTGTGTTTTTGACCACTGTGTTTCTGACCACTGTGCTTCTGATCAGTGTGTTTCTGACCACTGTGTTTTTGACCACTGTGTTTTTGACCAGTGTGTTTCTGACCAATGTGTTTCTGAGCACTGTGTTTCTTATCACTGTGTTTCTGACCACTGTGTTTCTGACCTGTGTGTTTCTGACCAGTGTGTTTCTGACCAGTGTGTTTCTGACCACTCTGTTTCTGACCAGTGTGTTTCTGACCACTGTGTTTCTGACCAGTGTGTTTCTGACCAGTGTGTTTCTGACCACTCTGTTTCTGACCAGTGTGTTTCTGACCACTGTGTTTCTGACCACAATGTTTCTGGCCACTGTGTTTCTGACCACTGTGTTTTTGACCACTGTGTTTCTGACCACTGTGTTTTTGACCAGTGTGTTTCTGACCAGTGTGTTTCTGACCAGTTTTTTTCTTACCAGTTAGTTTCTAACCATTGTGTTTCTGACCAGTGTGTTTTTGACCAGTGTGTTTCTAACCACTGTGTTTCTGACCACTGTGTTTCTGACCACTGTGTTTATGAATACTGTGTTTCTGACCACTGTGTTTCTGACCACAATCTTTCTGACCAATGTGTTTCTGACCAGTGTGTTTCTGACCAGTGTGTTTCTGACCATTGTGTTTATGACCAGTGTTTTTTTGATCACTGGGTTTCTGACCAATGTGTTGCTGACCACTGTGTTTCTGAGCATTGTGTTTCTGACGACTGTGTTTCTGACCACTGTGTTTCTGACCACTGTGTTTCTGACCACTGTGTTTCTGATCACTGTGTTTCTGACCAATGTGTTTCTAACCAGTGTGTTTCTGACCACTCTGTTTCTGACCAGTGTGTTTCTGACTCCTGTGTTTCTGACCACTGTGTTTCGGACCAGTGTGTTTCTGACCAGTGCGTCTCTGACCGCTGTGTTTCTGACCACTGTGTTTCGGACCAGTGTGTTTCTGACCAGTGCGTCTCTGACCGCTGTGTTTCTGACCACTGTGTTTCGGACCAGTGTGTTTCTGACCAGTGCGTCTCTGACCGCTGTGTTTCTGACCACTGTGTTTCGGACCAGTGTGTTTCTGACCAGTGCGTCTCTGACCGCTGTGTTTCTGACCACTGTGTTTCGGACCAGTGTGTTTCTGACCAGTGCGTCTCTGACCGCTGTGTTTCTGACCACTGTGTTTCGGACCAGTGTGTTTCTGACCAGTGCGTCTCTGACCGCTGTGTTTCTGACCACTGTGTTTCGGACCAGTGTGTTTCTGACCAGTGCGTCTCTGACCGCTGTGTTTCTGACCACTGTGTTTCGGACCAGTGTGTTTCTGACCAGTGCGTCTCTGACCGCTGTGTTTCTGACCACTGTGTTTCGGACCAGTGTGTTTCTGACCAGTGCGTCTCTGACCGCTGTGTTTCTGACCACTGTGTTTCGGACCAGTGTGTTTCTGACCAGTGCGTCTCTGACCGCTGTGTTTCTGACCACTGTGTTTCGGACCAGTGTGTTTCTGACCAGTGCGTCTCTGACCGCTGTGTTTCTGACCACTGTGTTTCGGACCAGTGTGTTTCTGACCAGTGCGTCTCTGACCGCTGTGTTTCTGACCACTGTGTTTCGGACCAGTGTGTTTCTGACCAGTGCGTCTCTGACCGCTGTGTTTCTGACCACTGTGTTTCGGACCAGTGTGTTTCTGACCAGTGCGTCTCTGACCGCTGTGTTTCTGACCACTGTGTTTCGGACCAGTGTGTTTCTGACCAGTGCGTCTCTGACCGCTGTGTTTCTGACCACTGTGTTTCGGACCAGTGTGTTTCTGACCAGTGTGTTTCTGACCACTGTGTTTCTGACCAGTGTTTTTCTGACCAGTGTGTTTCTGACCAGTGTATTTCTGACCAGTGTGTTTCTGACCACTGTGTTTCTGACCACTGTGTTTTTGACCAGTGTGTTTCTGACCAGTGTGTATCTGACAAGTGTGTTTCTGACCACTATGTTTCCGACCACTGTGTTTCAGACCAGTTTGTTACTGACGAGTGTGTCACTGACCACTGTGTTTCTGACCACTGTGTTTCTGACCACTGTTTTCTGACCATTGTGTTTCTGACCACTGTGTTTCTGACCACTGTGTTTCTGACCAGTGTGTTTCTGACCACTATGTTTCTCACCACTGTGTTTCTGACCACTGTGGTACTGACCAGTGTGTTCCTGACCACTGTGTTTTTGACCACTTTGTTTCTGACCACTGTTTTTCTGATCAGTGTGTTTCTGACCACTGTGTTTCTGACCACTGTGTTTCTGACCATTGTGTTTCTGACCACTGTGTTTCTGACCACTGTGTTTTTGACCACTGTGTTTCTGACCACTGTGTTTCTGACGAGTGTGTTTCTGACCGGTGTGTTTGTGACCAGTGTGTTTCTGACCACTGTGTTTCTGACCAGTGTGTTTATGATCACTATGCTTCTGACCAGTGTGTTTCTGACCACTGTGTTTCTGACCAGTGTATTTCTGACCATTGTGTCTCTGACCACCGTGTTTCTGACCAGTGTGTTTCTGACCACTGTGTTTCTGACCACTGTGTTTCTGATCACTGTATTTCTGACCATTATCTTTCTGACCAGTGTGTTTCTGACCACTGTGTTTCTGGCCAGTGTGTTTTGGACCAGTGTGTTTCTGACCACTGTGTTTGTGACCAGTGTTTTTCTGACCACTTTGTTTCTGACCACTGTGTTTCTGACCACTGCGTTTCTGACCAGTGTGTTTCTGACCAGTGTGTTTCTGACCACTGTGTTTATGACTACTGTGTTTCTGACCACTGTGTTTTTGACCTGTGTGTTTCTGACCACTTTTTTTCTGACCATTGTGTTTCTGACCACTGTGTTTCTAACCAGTGTGTTTCTGACCACTCTGTTTCTGACCACTGTTTCTGACCACTGTGTTTCGGACCACTGTGTTTCTGACGAGTGCGTTTCTGACCACTGTGTTTTTGACTGGTGTGTTTCTGACCAGTGTGTTTCGGACCACTGTGTTTCTGACCAGTGTGTTTCTGATCACTGTGTTTCTGACTAGTGTGTTTCTGACCACTGTGTTTCTGGCCAGTGTGTTTCTGACCAGTGTGTTTCTGACTAGTGTGTTTCTGACCACTGTGTTTCTGGCCAGTGTGTTTCTGACCAGTGTGTTTCTGACCACTGTGTTTCTGACCAGTGTTTTTCTGACCAGTGTGTTTCTGAGTAGTGTATTTCTGACCAGTGTGTTTCTGACCACTGTGTTTCTGACCACTGTGTTTTTGACCAGTGTGTTTCTGACCAGTGTGCATCTGACAAGTGTGTTTTTGACCACTATGTTTCTGATCACTGTGTTTCTGACCAGTGTGTTTCTGATGAGTGTGTTACTGACCACTGTGTTTCTGACCACTGTGTTTCTGACCACTGTGTTTCTGACCAGTGTGTCTCTGACCACTGTGTTTCTGACCACTGTGTTTTTGACCTGTGTGTTTCTGACCAATGTGTTTCTGAGCACTGTGTTTCTTATCACTGTGTTTCTGACCACTGTGTTTCTGACCTGTGTGTTTCTGACCTGTGTGTTTCTGACCAGTGTGTTTCTGACCAGTGTGTTTCTGACCACTCTGTTTCTGACCAGTGTGTTTCTGACCACTGTGTTTCTGACCACAATGTTTCTGGCCAATGTGTTTCTGACCACTGTGTTTTTGACCACTGTGTTTCTGACCACTGTGTTTTTGACCAGTGTGTTTCTGACCAGTGTGTTTCTGACCAGTGTTTTTCTTACCAGTTAGTTTCTAACCATTGTGTTTCTGACCAGTGTGTTTTTGACCAGTGTGTTTCTGACCACTGTGTTTCTGACCAGTGTGTTTCTGACCAGTGTTTTTCTTACCAGTTAGTTTCTAACCATTGTGTTTCTGACCAGTGTGTTTTTGACCAGTGTGTTTCTGACCACTGTGTTTCTGACCACTGTGTTTCTGACCACTGTGTTTATGAATACTGTGTTTCTGACGACTGTGTTTCTGACCACAATCTTTCTGACCAATGTGTTTCTGACCAGTGTGTTTCTGACCAGTGTGTTTCTGACCATTGTGTTTATGACCATTGTGTCTCTGATCACTGGGTTTCTGACCAATGTGTTGCTGACCACTGTGGTTCTGAGCATTGTGTTTCTGACGACTGTGTTTCTGACCACTGTGTTTCTGACCACTGTGTTTCTGACCACTGTGTTTCTGATCACTGTGTTTCTGACCAATGTGTTTCTAACCAGTGTGTTTCTGACCACTGTGTTTCTCACCACTGTGTTTCTGACCAGTGTGGTTCTGACCAGTGTGTTTCTGACCACTGTGTTTCTCACCACTGTGTTTCTGACCACTGTGTTTCTGGCCAGTGTGTTTCTGACCAGTGTGTTTCTGACCACTGTGTTTCTGACCAGTGTTTTTCTGACCAGTGTGTTTCTGACCAGTGTATTTCTGACCAGTGTGTTTCTGACCACTGTGTTTCCGACCACTGTGTTTTTGACCAGTGTGTTTCTGACCAGTGTGTATCTGACAAGTGTGTTTCTGACCACTATGTTTCCGACCACTGTGTTTCAGACCAGTTTGTTACTGACGAGTGTGTCACTGACCACTGTGTTTCTGACCACTGTGTTTCTGACCACTGTGTTTCTGACCATTGTGTTTCTGACCACTGTGTTTCTGACCACTGTGTTTCTGACCAGTGTGTTTCTGACCACTGTGGTACTGACCAGTGTGTTCCTGACCACTGTGTTTTTGACCACTGTGTTTCTGACCACTGTTTTTCTGATCAGTGTGTTTCTCACCACTGTGTTTCTGACCACTGTGTTTCTGACCTGTGTGTTTCTGACCACAGTGTTTCTGACCATTGTGTTTCTGACCACTGTGTTTCTGACCACTGTGTTTTTGACCACTGTGTTTCTGACCACTGTGTTTCTGACAACTGTGTTTCGGACCACTGTGCTTCTGACGAGTGTGTTACTGACCGGTGTGTTTGTGACCAGTGTGTTTCTGACCACTGTGTTTCTCACCAGTGTGTTTATTATCACTATGCTTCTGACCAGTGTGTTTCTGACCACTGTGTTTCTGACCAGTGTATTTCTGACCATTGTGTCTCTTACCACCGTGTTTTTCTGACCAGTTTGTTTCTGACCACTGTGTTTCTGACCACTGTGTTTCTGATCACTGTATTTCTGACCATTATCTTTCTGACCAGTGTGTTTCTGACCACTGTGTTTCTGGCAAGTGTGTTTTGGACCAGTGTGTTTCTGACCACTGTGTTTCTGACCAGTGTTTTTCTGACCACTTTGTTTCTGACCACTGTGTTTCTGACCACTGTGTTTCTGACCAGTGTGTTTCTGACCAGTGTGTTTCTGACCACTTTGTTTCTGACCACTGTGTTTCTGACCACTGTGTTTCTGACCAGTGTGTTTCTGACCAGTGTGTTTCTGACCACTGTGTTTATGACCACTGTGTTTCTGACCACTGTGTTTTTGACCTGTGTGTTTCTGACCACTTTTTTTCTGACCATTGTGTTTCTAACCAGTGTGTTTCTGACCACTGTATTTCTGACCACTGTGTTTCTGACCACTGTGTTTTGGACCACTGTGTTTCTGACGAGTGTGTTTCTGACCACTGTGTTTTTGACTGGTGTGTTTCTGACCAGTGTGTTTCGGACCACTGTGTTTCTGACCAGTGTGTTTCTGATCACTGTGTTTCTCACCAGTGTGTTTCTGACTACTGTGTTTCTGACCAGTGTTTTTCTGACCAGTGTGTTTCTGACCAGTGTATTTCTGACCAGTGTGTTTCTGACCACTGTGTTTCTGACCACTGTGTTTTTGACCAGTGTGTTTCTAACCAGTGTGCATCTGACAAGTGTGTTTCTGACCACTATGTTTCCGACCACTGTGTTTCTGACCAGTGTGTTTCTGATGAGTGTGTTACTGACCACTGTGTTTCTGACAACTGTGTTTCTGACCAGTGTGTCTCTGACCACTGTGTTTCTGACCACTGTGTTTTTAACCAGTGTGTTTCTGACCAATGTGTTTCTGAGCACTGTGTTTCTTATCACTGTGTTTCTGACCACTGTTTTTCTGACCTGTGTGTTTCTGACCAGTGTGTTTCTGACCAGTGTGTTTCTGACCACTCTGTTTCTGACCAGTGTGTTTCTGACCACTGTGTTTCTGACCACAATGTTTCTGGCCACTGTGTTTCTGACCAGTGTGTTTCTGACCAGTGTGTTTCTGACCACTCTGTTTCTGACCAGTGTGTTTCTGACCACTGTGTTTCTGACCACAATGTTTCTGGCCACTGTGTTTCTGACCAATGTGTTTTTGACCACTGTGTTTCTGACCACTGTGTTTTTGACCAGTGTGTTTCTGACCAGTGTGTTTCTGACCAGTGTTTTTCTTACCAGTTAGTTTCTAACCATTGTGTTTTTGACCAGTGTGTTTTTGACCAGTGTGTTTCTGACCACTGTGTTTCTGACCACTGTGTCTCTGACCACTGTGTTTATGAACACTGTGTTTCTGACCACTGTGTTTCTGACCACAATGTTTCTGACCAATGTGTTTCTGACCAGTGTGTTTCTGACAAGTGTGTTTCTGACCATTGTGTTTATGACCATTGTGTTTCTGATCACTGTGTTTCTGACCAATGTGTTGCTGACCACTGTGTTTCTGAGCACTGTGTTTCTGACGACTGTGTTTCTGACCACTGTGCTTCTGACCACTGTGTTTCTGACCACTGTGTTTCTGATCACTGTGTTTCTGACCAATGTGTTTCTAACCAGTGTGTTTCTGACCATTGTGTTTCTGAACACTGTGTTTCTGACCATTGTGTTTCTGACCAGTGTGTTCCTGACCATTGTGTTTCTGAGCACTGTGTTTCTGAGCACTGTGTTTCTGAACACTCTGTTTCGGACCACTGTGTTTCTGACCACTGTGCTTCTGATCACTGTTTTTCTGATCAATGTGTTTCTGACCACTGTGTTTCTGACCAGTGTGTTTCTGACCACTGTGTTTGTGACCGCTGTGTTTCTGACCACTGTGTTTCTGACCACTGTGCTTCTGATCACTGTTTTTCTGATCAATGTGTTTCTGACCACTGTGTTTCTGACCAGTGTGTTTCTGACCACTGTGTTTGTGACCGCTGTGTTTCTGACCACTGTGTTTGTGACCACTGTGTTTCTGACCATTATGTTTCTGACCAGTGTGTTTCTGACCACTGTGTTTCTGGCCAGTGTGTTTCTGACCAGTGTGTTTCTGACCACTGTGTTTCTGACCAGTGTTTTTCTGACCAGTGTGTTTCTGACCACTGTGTTTCTGGCCAGTGTGTTTCTGACCAGTGTGTTTCTGACCACTGTGTTTCTGACCAGTGTTTTTCTGACCAGTGTGTTTCTGACCAGTGTATTTCTGACCAGTGTGTTTCCGACCACTGTGTTTCTGACCACTGTGTTTTTGACCAGTGTGTTTCTGACCAGTGTGTATCTGACAAGTGTGTTTCTGACCACTATGTTTCCGACCACTGTGTTTCAGACCATTGTGTTACTGACGAGTGTGTCACTGACCACTGTGTTTCTGACCACTGTGTTCTGACCACTGTGTTTCTGACCATTGTGTTTCTGACCACTGTGTTTCTGAGCACTGTGTTTCTGACCTGTGTGTTTCTGACCACTGTGTTTCTCACCACTGTGTTTCTGACCACTGTGGTTCTGACCAGTGTGTTCCTGACCACTGTGTTTTTGACCACTGTATTTCTGACCACTGTGTTTCTGATCAGTGTGTTTCTGACCACTGTGTTTCTGAACACTGTGTTTCTGACCTGTGTGTTTCTGACCATTGTGTTTCTGACCATTGTGTTTCTGACCACTGTGTTTCTGACCACTGTGTTTTTGACCACTGTGTTTCTGACCACTGTGTTTCTGACCACTGTGTTTCGGACCACTGTGTTTCTGACCACTGTGTTTTTGACCACTGTGTTTCTGACCACTGTGTTTCTGACCACTGTGTTTCGGACCACTGTGTTTCTGACGAGTGTGTTTCTGACCGGTGTGTTTGTGACCAGTGTGTTTCTGACGACTGTGTTTCTGACCAGTGTGTTTATGATCACTATGCTTCTGACCAGTGTGTTTCTGACCACTGTGTTTCTGACCAGTGTATTTCTGACCATTGTGTCTCTGACCACCGTGTTTCTGACCAGTGTGTTTCTGACCACTGTGTTTCTGACCACTGTGTTTTTGATCACCGTATTTCTGACCATTATCTTTCTGACCAGTGTGTTTCTGACCACTGTGTTTCTGGCCAGTGTGTTTTGGACCAGTGTGTTTCTGACCACTGTGTTTCTGACAAGTGTTTTTCTGACCACTTTGTTTCTGACCACTGTGTTTTTGACCACTGTGTTTCTGACCAGTGTGTTTCTGACCTGTGTGTTTCTGACCACTGTGTTTATGACCACTGTGTTTCTGACCACTGTGTTTTTGACCTGTGTGTTTCTGACCACTTTTTTTCTGACCATTGTGTTTCTGACCACTGTGTTTCTAACCAGTGTGTTTCTTACCACTGTATTTCTGACCACTGTGTTTCTGACCACTGTGTTTCGGACCACTGTGTTTCTGACGAGTGTGTTTCTGACCACTGTGTTTTTGACTGGTGTGTTTCTCACCAGTGTGTTTCGGACCACTGTGTTTCTGACCAGTGTGTTTCTGATCACTGTGTTTCTGACTAGTGTGTTTCTGACCACTGTGTTTCTGACCAGTGTGTCTCTGACCACTGTGTTTCTGACCACTGTGTTTCTGACCAGTGTGTTTCTGACCACTGTGTTTCTGACCAGTGTTTTTCTGACCAGTGTGTTTCTGACCAGTGTATTTCTGACCAGTGTGTTTCTGACCACTGTGTTTCTGACCACTGTGTTTTTGACCAGTGTGTTTCTGACCAGTGTGCATCTGACAAGTGTGTTTCTGACCACTATGTTTCCGACCACTGTGTTTCTGACCAGTGTGTTTCTGATGAGTGTGTTACTGACCACTGTGTTTCTGACCATTGTGTTTCTGACCACTTTGTTTCTGACCAGTGTGTCTCTGACCACTGTGTTTCTGACCACTGTGTTTTTGACCAGTGTGTTTCTGACCACTGTGTTTCTGAGCACTGTGTTTCTTATCACTGTGTTTCTGACCACTGTGTTTCTGACCAGTGTGTTTCTGACCAGTGTGTTTCTGACCAGTGTGTTTCTGACCACTCTGTTTCTGACCAGTGTGTTTCTGACCATTGTGTTTCTGACCACAATGTTTCTGGCCACTGTGTTTCTGACCACTGTGTTTTTGACCACTGTGTTTCTGACCACTGTGTTTTTGACCAGTTTGTTTCTGACCAGTGTGTTTCTGACCAGTGTTTTTCTTACCAGTTAGTTTCTAACCATTGTGTTTCTGACCAGTGTGTTTTTGACCAGTGTGTTTCTGACCACTGTGTTTCTGACCACTGTGTTTCTGACCACAATGTTTCTGACCA
>SZWC01017042.1:31903-44318 GCA_023375785.1 Penium margaritaceum
TTTCTTACCAGTTAGTTTCTAACCATTGTGTTTCTGACCAGTGTGTTTTTGACCAGTGTGTTTCTGACCACTGTGTTTCTGACCACTGTGTTTCTAACCACTGTGTTTATGAACACTGTGTTTCTGACCACTGTGTTTCTGACCACAATGTTTCTGACCAATGTGTTTCTGACCAGTGTGTTTCTGACCAGTGTGTTTCTGACCATTGTGTTTATGACCATTGTGTTTCTGATTACTGTGTTTCTGACCAATGTGTTGCTGACCACTGTGTTTCTGAGCACTGTGTTTCTGACGACTGTGTTTCTGACCACTGTGTTTCTGACCACTGTGTTTCTGACCACTGTGTTTCTGATCACTCTGTTTCTGACCAATGTGTTTCTAACCAGTGTGTTTCTGACCACTGTGTTTCTGAACACTGTGTTTCTGACCATTGGGTTTCTGACCAGTGTGTTCCTGACCATTGTGTTTCTGAGCACTGTGTTTCTGAGCACTGTGTTTCTGAACACTCTGTTTCTGACCACTGTGTTTCTGACCACTGTGCTTCTGATCACCGTTTTTCTGATCAATGTGTTTCTGACCACTGTGTTTCTGACCAGTGTGTTTCTGACCACTGTGTTTGTGACCGCTGTGTTTCTGACCACTGTGTTTCTGACCACTGTGTTTCTGACCATTGTGTTTCTGACCATTATGTTTCTGACCAGTGTGTTTCTGACCACTGTGTTTCTGGCCAGTGTGATTCTGACCAGTGCGTTTCTGACCACTGTGTTTCTGACCAGTGTTTTTCTGACCAGTGTGTTTCTGACCAGTGTATTTCTTACCCGTGTGTTTCTGACCACTGTTCTGACCACTGTGTTTTTGACCAGTGTGTTTCTGACCAGTGTGCATCTGACAAGTGTGTTTCTGACCTCTATGTTTCCGACCACTGTGTTTCTGACCAGTGTGTTTCTGACCACCGTGTTACTGACCAGTGTGTTTCTGACCACTGTGTTTCTGACCACTGTGTTTCTGACCAGTGTGTCTCTGACCACTGTGTGTCTGACCACTGTGTTCTTGACCAGTGTGTTTCTGACCAATGTGTTTCTGATCACTGTGTTTCTTATCACTGTGTTTCTGACCACTGTGTTTCTGACCAGTGTGTTTCTGACCAGTGTGTTTCTGACCAGTGTGATTCTGACCACTCTGTTTCTGACCAGTGTGTTTCTGACCCCTGTGTTTCTGACCACAATGTTTCTGGCCATTGTGTTTCTGACCACTGTGTTTTTGACCACTGTGTTTCTGACCACTGTGTTTTTGACCAGTGTGTTTCTGACCAGTGTGTTTCTGACCAGTGTTTTTCTTACCAGTTAGTTTCTAACCATTGTGTTTCTGACCAGTGTGTTTCTGACCAGTGTGTTACTGACCACTATGTTTCTGACCACTGTGTTGTTAGCTACTGAGCTAACCACCTCCGGCAGAGAAGCCGCGAAACCGAAAATCTCACAAAGGTTCTTACACCTTCTTCCTTTGCAGGTATGTGTCATGCACCCCAAACTCAATCAGGCATACACTTCACCTTCAAGAGTACTAACGCCTTAGCATTACATCTCAAGAAGAGCTCAAGTCGTCAATACGCAAGAGAGCATCAAGCAAGGGTTTATTGATCAGCATGCAAGACAAGTCCTTTTGTAGCTGTCTTTCCAGTCCTAGAACTCAAAAGCACATTCCTGGGAAGTGGCCTGAACCAGCCACGTCACCAATAGACTTGCACTGTGAGCTTGACACATAAGCATCCAAGTGTCAAGGTGACAGACCAACCATGTAGCGTCCAAGAAGCTACGGACTTTCTTTCTTGGAAGCTTCCACAACAAACAAGATATTCATGGGGCCAGGATCGAACTTATGACCTCTCACTTGGCCAAATCAACAAAATGGCCAGGGCAACCACTCACCCACATGGTGTACTCACAGGTCATATCTCACAAGAGACAGAGCATAGTTGAGTCACACTACAACNGATCTAGGGGTCATACCTCCACAAGGGGCAGAGCATTCCTGATCCGTCCTACAACACTGAACAAGGGGCAGAAACATTCAACAAATCTCTCCATTGCACCTTGCGTCAGTGATCATCATCATTTGTCATCATTTGCGTTGACCATGCCGATACCTTGCCTGCTCGCCTTGTGGAGATCCTTGTCCAGTGGCTTTGTAAGCATGTCAGCCCGGTTGAGCTTGGTACCGACATACTCGAGCTCCACTGTCTGCTTGTAGACCAAGTCTCGAGCGTAGTGGTAGCGGATCTTGATGTGCTCTGTGCGCCTCGACAGGACGGGGTTCTTTGACATGTCAATGGCGCTCATGTTGTCAATCTTGATGACCGTCGCCGTTGCATGTGGTGCCTTCATCTCAGATAGCAAGCTTCGTAGCCACTGCATCTCTTTACACACCTCAGCCAAGGCGATGTACTCAGCTTCAACTGTTGACAGAGAGACACATTCTTGCTTGCGACTTGCCCAACTGACTGCACCTCCATTCAACATACACACAAAGCCGGAGGTNCCAACAGCATGGGCTATATCTGGTCGGGTGGCGACCATGGCATACATCAAACTGCCCACCGCAGACTGATATGGGATGCCAAGCATGTCAGTTTTCTCCGCTTCGTTGGATGGGGACATGGAGGTGGAGAGTTTGCACTCCGAGCTCATGGGTGTGCTGGCAGGTTTGCAATCTGCCATGTCGTATCGTTTGAGGATGGAGTCGATGTATTTTGTCTGGTTCAGGCTGATTGTACCTGCTGCTCTGTCGCGCTTGATGGCAATTCCAAGATAGAAGTCAAGAGGACCCATGTCCTTCATCTCGAATCTGCTACTCAGCTGCCCCTTGAGATCGTCTAGCAGCTGCGTTGAAGAGGAGCATAGAATCAGGTCATCAACGTACAAGGCGACCAACATTGTCCCTTTGTCACTCTCATGCACGTACATGCTGGGATCATTGTCGCAGTGCATGAAGGACTCCTTGGCCATGAACGTGTCCATCTCCTGGTACCAAAGTCTTGGCGCTTGTTTTAGCCCATAGAGTGCCTTCACCAATCTGCACACCTTGCCCTCAGGAGCATCAACCCCCTCCGGAACCTCCATCAATACCTCCTTGTCAAGTTTGCCGTAAAGGAAGGCTGTCTTGACATCCATCTGGTGGACCACTATGTTCTCGGCAGCAGCAATGGCGAGCATTGACTGGATGGAGGCAAACGTCACAACTGGAGCAAAGGTCTCATCGTACTCTGCGCCAGGCCGTTGGGAGAACCCCTTTGCTACCACCCGTGCCTTGTACTTGTCTATCTTGCCATCCTGTTTCCTTTTTACTTTCAGCACCCACTTGGACCCCACAACGTGAGCCCTGGCAGGTCTGTCCACCAACACCCATGTCCCATTCTCTTCAATGGAGCTGAGTTTACTGCGAATTGCTTCGTCCCACTCTGCTTTGTCAGGCCAAGTGAGTGCCTCTGCGACAGACGTTGGCTCCTCTTGAACCAAGAATGAATAGTTGAAGCCTGTCCATTCACCCCTGTCTGCGTTGTAATGCTACCGAGGTACTTTGAGGCGTGAACTGCTCCTTGAACCTGCTAGCTGGTGCTGTTGATGCGGAGGTTGGAGGTCTGGTTCGTCGTTGATGATGGGAGAGGCATCCTCCTCATGTTCCGGAGGATCAGATACGTCGGAATCAGAGTCTGACTCCTGCGAGTCATCTTCATGAGCTCCTCTCCCTGTTGCAGCACCTATCCCATGCCATTGTGCTGGTGCTTTGTCTCCCTCTTCAAGGAGAGTGAGCCACTCTCCCTGTTTTGGAGCGTTCTCGAGTTCGAGATGCTCTCCCTTACTCACAGACCTTTCGTGGAAATCCACGTCTTTGCTGCGGATGACCTTCTTGGCACCTTGGTCCCACAGTCGATAAGCTTTGTGGGCGGTGTCATAGCCGATGAAAATGCACTTTCGTGCTCTTGCATTGAGCTTTCCAGGGCCCTCACCGGCCTGGACCTTGGCAAACACGGTGCAACCAAACACCTTGAGATGGGAGGCGTCCGGCTTCTTGCCTGACCATGCTTCTTGAGGCGTCTTCAGCTGTTGTGTCTGCTTCTTCTTGCCTCTCCTTCGCAGAGCTGCTGCAGGTGTGAGGTTCACAAGGTAGGTAGCCGTACGTGCTGCTTCAGCCCAGAACCTTGGAGGAAGCTTGGCGTCAAAGAGCATGCACCTAGTCATGCCTAGGAGCGTCTGGTTCATCCTCTCTGCTACGTCGTTGCTTTGAGATGAGTAGGGCGTAGTTTTCTGGTGTTCAATGCTCTGTGTCTTGAGCCACTCCCTGCAAGCTTCATACTCTCCCCCGTTGTCCGTCCTGAATGCCTTCACCTTCTTTCCACTCTGTCGCTCAACCATAGCGACAAAGGCCTGAAGATTCTCCTTCACCTCACTTTTCTTTTTGAGAAAGTATATCCAGACTTTGCGGCTGTTGTCGTCGATGCATGTGAGGAAATATCTGCTGCCTCCATTTGACGGTATGCGAAAGGGACCACATATGTGAGAGTGGACAAGATCAAGAGGTGCACGAGCGCGCGTGCCATTGCGCTTGAACGGTTTCCTTTTCGCCTTGCCTTGAAGACATGGCTCACACATGATCTCTGCTCCCTCCACCTCATCACCTAGCTCCATCCCACGCACTAGCTCCTGCTTTCCCATGAGCTCCAATGTGCGATGAGCCACGTGCCCAAAGTGCCTGTGCCATAGGTTCTTAGAGGATGTGCACAAGCTAGAATGAACAGCCCCAGTGGCTGCATTTTCTTGTGGTTTTGTTGCCAAATCATCTGCTGCCACTGCTTCCGCTGCTCCAACATGTCCTTCCTCATCTGAGTCTGCATCGCTGCTCTCCTCATCATCACTCTCCACCAAAGATTCAGCCGTTGAAGTTGTCGTCTTGGTCTGCAAGACGTAGAGTCCATCGACACGAGGAACCTGTGCGACAACCTTCTTGGCAGAGTAGGAGATGTTGATGTCCTTGGTAGGAACTATCACCGCTTCCTTCTCTGTAAAGACCACTGTCATGCCATGGTCAGTTATGTTAGAGACGGAGAGCAGGTTGGCTGTGAAGGAGGGCAAGTAGACCACCCCCTCTAGCTTGAGGTCGGAATCTCTACCGTTGACACCCACTGTGACCAGCTTGTCACCAATCCCCTCAGCTGCCTCAACCTTGCCGTTGGCGACCCTGAAGTTCTTGTTACATGGAGCAAGAGAGATAAAGTCTCTCTTCTCGTAAGTGGTGTGCTCGTTTGTGTCCGAGTCAAGGCCATAGGCTCCTGGCCTGAGTATCGCCCTCCCTTTGTTGGAGGCACACTCATCCATCAAGCTTGTGGGATCCTTCCCACCATTTCTCCCTCGCCAGTCATCCCCGTCTCCTCCCTCTTTCTTGGATGCACGGCACTCTCGAGCCCAGTGTCCAGCCTTGCCACAGTTATGGCAGTTTCATTGGCACTTTGTACCCCTTCCACTATTGCTAGTGCTGTTGTTTCCCCTGAACCCAGAGGAGGAGGTATTGCAAAAGGTGCCACTGCTCCGTGAGGCAAAGGCAGCCATGTTTGCTTCACTGCTACTACGACGCATGGCTTCATTCCGCACATACTCAGAGACGATGGTGTAGGAAACTAGATCTTCAGTCCACCCTCCAATCACCGTTATCATGGGGCCCCAACTTTCCGGCAGCGTCATCAGAAAAATCATAGCCTGCATGTCCGATTTCAGGTCCCACCCCATGCCGGTGGCTTGTTGCAAGAGCGTCTCAAACTTCTGCATAAAGGCGGAGACATCCTCCCCTTCACCAAGCCTCATGCTGATGAGATTTTGTAAAATGAAGAGACGGTTGGCAAGTGAGGAGGACTGAAATACCTTGCCGAGTTTGGCGTATGCCGCGGCTGCCACTGTACAACCGCTGATGTGTGAAAGGACTGAGGGTTGTATGGAGGACACAAGAATGGCGAGAGCCTTCTTGTTGAGCTTGACCCATGCCACAAGGTCAGCACCCTCCTCCTTTGGTGCTGGGATAGTTCCGTCAAAGTATCCTAGCAAATCTCTGTCATCCATGATGATCTCAAACTGCCACTTCCAGAGTGCAAACCCCTCTCCATCAAATTTGAGGATGGGCGAATGATTCCCTGGTTCCCCTGTCCCTGCCATCCCTACAACTACAACTACTACAGCTGCTGCACCTGTTGTTGATGCTGATGAACCTGTGTTTGAGGCTGTTGTAGGCTGTTGGTGAGAAGAGGAAACTGCTTCCCCTGTTCACGTTGGCTGTTGCAAGCAGATGTAGGCTGATGTAGGCTGATGTGAGCTGATGTCAGCTCCCAAGGTAGAAAGGTGCAGATGTGTTGCATTCCCCTCCTGCTGATGTTGCCCTGCAAACAGGGAAGTTGGGTGAGAGCGAAGGCGCTCTCACTGCTTGTGACCTTAGCGGTTGCGTGCGTGAAACTTCCCTAACAAGAGGAGTGGGCCCATAACCCTTCGTTAGCTACTGAGCTAACCACCTCCGGCAGAGAAGCCGCGAAACCGAAAAGCTCACCAAGGTTCTTACACCTTCTTCCTTTGCAGGTATATGTCACGCACCCCAAACTTAATCAGGCATACACTTCACCTTCAAGAGTACTAACGCCTTAGCATTACATCTCAAGAAGAGCTCAAGTCGTCAATACGCAAGAGAGCATCAAGCAAGGGTTTATTGATCAGCATGCAAGACAAGTCCTTTTGTAGCTGTCTGTCTAGTCCTAGAACTCAAAAGCACATTCCTGGGAAGTGGCCTGAACCAGCCACGTCACCAATAGACTTGCACTGTGAGCTTAACACATAAGCATCCAAGTGTCAAGGTGACAGACCAACCATGTAGCGTCCAAGAAGCTACGGACTTTCTTACTTGGAAGCTTCCACAACAAACAAGATATGCATGGGGCCAGGATCGAACTTATGACCTCTTACTTGGCCAAATCAACAAAATGGCCAGGGCAACCACTCACCCACATGGTGTACTCACAGGTCATATCTCACAAGAGACAGAGCATAGTTGAGTCACACTACAACAGATCTAGGGGTCATACCTCCACAAGGGGCAGAGCATTCCTGATCCGTCCAACAACACTGAACATTGGGCACAAACATTCAACATGTGTTTCTGACCACTGTGTTTATGAACACTGTGTTTCTGACCACTGTGTTTCTGACCACAATGTTTCTGACCAATGTGTTTCTGACCAGTGTGTTTCTGACCGGTGTGTTTCTGACCACTGTGTTTCTGACCATTGTGTTTCTGACCACTGTGTTTCTGACCACAATGTTTCTGACCAATGTGTTTCTGACCAGTGTGTTTCTGACCGGTGTGTTTCTGACCACTGTGTTTCTGACCATTGTGTTTCTGATCACTGTGTTTCTGACCAATGTGTTTCTGACCACTGTGTTTCTGAGCACTGTGTTTCTGACGACTGTGTTTCTGACCACTGTGTTTCCGACCACTGTGTTTCTGACCACTGTGTTTCTGATCACTGTGTTTCTGACGAATGTGTTTCTAACCAGTGTGTTTCTGATCACTGTGTTTCTGAACACTGTGTTTCTGACCATTGTGTTTCTGACCAGTGTGTTTCTGACCATTGTGTTTCTGAGCACTGTGTTTCTGAGCACTGTGTTTCTGAACACACTGTTTCTGACCACTGTGTTTCTGAGCACTGTGTTTCTGAACACACTGTTTCTGACCACTGTGTTTCTGACCACTGTGCTTCTGATCACTGTGTTTCTGATCAATGTGTTTCTGACCACTGTGTTTCTGACCATTGTGTTTCTAACCACTGTGTTTTTGACCAGTGTGTTTCTGACGAGTGTGTTTCTGACCAGTGTGTTTCTGACCACTGTGGTTCTGACCAGTGTGTTCCTGACCACTGTGTTTTTGACCACTGTGTTTCTGACCACAGTGTTTCTGATCAGTGTGTTTCTGACCACTGTGTTTCTGACCAATGTGTTTCTGCCCACTGTGTTTCTGACCAGTGTGTTTCTGACAAGTGTGTTTCTGACCGCTGTGTTTCTGACCACTGTGGTTTTGACCAGTGTGTTTCTGAGCAGTGTGTTTCTGACCAATGTGTTTTTGACCACTGTGTTTCTGACCAGAGTGTTTCTGACCACTGTATTTTTTACCACTGTGTTTCTGACCATCGTGTTTCTGACCAATGTGTTTCTAACCAGTGTGTTTCTGACCACTGGGTTTCTGACCAGTGTGTTTGTGACCATTGTGTTTCTGACCAGTGTGTTTCTGACCACTTTGTTTCTGACCACTGTGTTTCTGACCACTGTGTTTCTGACCAGTGTGTTTGTGACCATTGTGTTTCTGACCAGTGTGTTTCTGACCACTTTGTTTCTGACCACTGTGTTTCTGACCACTGTGTTTCTGACCACTGTGTTTCTGACCAGTGTGTTTCTGACCACTGTGTTTTTGATCAGTGTTTTTCTGACCACTTTGTTTCTGACAACTGTGTTTCTGACCACTGTGTTTCTGACCAGTGTGTTTCTGACCAGTGTGTTTCTGACCACTGTGTTTCTGATCAGTGTTTTTCTGACCACTTTGTTTCTGACAACTGTGTTTCTGACCACTGTGTTTCTGACCAGTGTGTTTCTGACCAGTGTGTTTCTGACCACTGTGTTTATGACCACTGTGTTTCTGACCACTGTGTTTCTGACCTGTGTGTTTCTGACTACTATGTTTCTGACCATTGTGTTTCTGACCACTGTGTTTCTGACCACTGTGTTTTTTACCACTTTGTTTCTGACCACTGTGTTTCTGACCACTGTGTTTCGGACCACTGTGTTTCTGACGAGTGTGTTTCTGACCATTGTGTTTCTGTCCGGTGTGTTTGTGATCAGTGTGTTTCTGACCACTGTGTTTCTAACCAGTGTGTTTCTGATCACTGTGCTTCTGACCAGTGTGTTTCTGACCACTGTGTTTCTGACCAGTGTATTTCTGACCATTGTGTTTCTGACCACCGTGTTTCTGACCAGTGTGTTTCTGACTAATGTGTTTCTGACCACTGTGTTTCTGATCACTGTGTTTCTGACCATTATGTTTCTGACCAGTGTGTTTCTGACTACTGTGTTTCTGACCACTGTGTTTCTGGCCAGTGTGTTTCGGACCAATGTGTTTCTGACCACTGTGTTTCTGACCAGTGTTTTTCTGACCAGTGTGTTTCTGACCAGTGTGTTTCTGACCAGTGTGTTTCTGCCCACTGTGTTTCTGACCACTGTGTTTTTGACCAGTGTGTTTCTGACCAGTGTGTACCTGAAAACCGTGTTTCTGACAACTATATTTCCAACCACTGTGTTTCTGACCAGTGTGTTTATGACGAGTGTGTCACTGACCACTGTGTTTCTGACCACTGTGTTTCTGACCACTGTGTTTCTGACCATTGTGTTTCTGACCAGTGTGTTTCTGACCAATGTGTTTCTGACCAGTGTAATTCTGACCACTGTGTTTCTGACCAGTGTGTTTCTGACCAGTGTGTTTCTGACCACTGTGTTTCTTACCAGTGTGTTTCTGACCACTATCTTTTTGACAACTGTGTTTCTGACCACTGTGTTTCTGACCAGTGTGTTTCCGTCCAGTGTGTTTCTGACCACTGTGTTTCTGACCAGTGTGTTTTGACCAGTGTGTTTTTGACCAGTGTGTTTCTGTCCACTGTGTTTCTGACCACTGTGTTTCTGACCACTGTGTTTTTGACCACTGTGTTTCTGATCACTGTGTTTCTGACCACTGTGTTTCTGACAAGTGTGTTTCTGACCACTGTGTTTCTGACCAGTGTTTTTCTGACCACTTTCTTTCTGACTACTGTGTTTTTGACCAGTGTGTTTCTGACCAGTGTGTTTTGAACCAGTGTGTTTCTGACAACTGTGTTTCTGACCACTGTGTTTCTGACCACTGTGTTTCTGACCCCTGTGTTTCTGACCACTGTGTTTCTGACCAGTGTGTTTCTGACCACCGTGTTTCTGAACACTATGTTTCTGACCACTGCGTATCTGACCACAGCGTATCTGACCACAGTGTTTCTGACCAGTGTGCCTCTGACCAGTGTGTTTTCGACCACTGTGTTTCTGACCACTGTGTTTCTGACCACTGTGTTTCTCACCCCTGTGTTTTTCACCACTGTGTGTCTAACCAGTGTGTTTCTGACCACTGTGTTTCTGACCACTGTGTTTCTGACCACTGTGTTTCTGACCTGTGTGTTTCTGACCACTGTGTTTCTGACCATTGCGTTTCTGACCACTGTGTCTCTGACCACTGTGTTTCTGACCACTGTATTTCTGACCACTGTTTTTCTGACCACTTTGTTTCTGACCACTGTGTTTCTGACCACTGTATTTCTGACCACTGTTTTTCTGACCACTTTGTTTCTGACCACTGTGTTTCTGACCAGTGTGTTTCTGACCACTATGTTTCTGACCAGTGTGTTTCTGACCAGTGTGTTTCTGACCACTGTGCTTCTGACCACTGTGTTTTTGACCAGTGTGATTCTGATCAGTGTGTTTCTGACCAGTGTGTTTCTGACCACTGTGTTTCTGACCAGTGTATTTCTGACCATTGTGTTTCTGACCACTATGTTTCTGACCAGTGTGTTCCTGACCACTGTGTTTCTGACCACTCTGTTTCTGAACACTGTGTTTCTGACCATTATGTTTCCGACCAGTGTCTTCCTGACCAGTGTGTTACTGACCAGTGTGTTTCTGACCACTGTGTTTCTAGCCACTGTGTTTCTGACCAGTGTTTTTGTGACCAGTGTATTTCTGACCAGTGTGTTTCTGACCAGTGTGTTTCTGACCACTGTGTTTCTGACCACTATCTTTCTGACCAGTGTGTTTCTGACCAGTGTGTATCTGGAAGTGTGTTTCTGACCACTGTGTTTCTGACCACTGTGTTTCTGACCACTGTGTTTCTGACCAGTGTGTTTCTGACCAGTGTGTTACTGACCACTGTGTTTTCTGACCACTGTGTTTCTGACCACTGTGTTTCTGACCAGTGTGTTTCTGACCAGTGTGTTACTGACCACTGTGTTTTCTGACCACTGTGTTTCTGACCACTGTGTTTCTGACCAGTGTGTTTCCAACCACTGTGTTTCTGACCACTGTGTTTCTGACCACTGTGTTTCCAACCACTGTGTTTCTGACCACTGTGTTTCTGACCAGTGTGTTTCTGACCACTGTGTTTCTGACCAGTGTGTTTCTGACCAGTGTCTTCCTGACCAGTGTTTTTCTGACCACTGTGTTTCTGACCAGTGTGTTTCTGACCACTGTGTTTCTGACCAATGTGTTTCAGACCACTTTGTTTCTGACCAGTGTGTTTCTGACCAGTGTGTTTCTGACCAGTGTGTTTCTGTCCACTGTGTTTTTGACCACTGTGTTTCTGACCATTGTGTTTCTGACCACTGTGTTTCTGACCACTGTGTTTCTGACCATTGTGTTTCTGACCACTGTGTTTCTGACCACTGTGTTTCTGACCACTTTGTTTCTGACCAGTGTGTTTCTGACCACTGTGTTTCTGACCAGTGTTTTTCTGACCAGTGTGTTTCTGACCACTGTGTTTATGACCACTGTGTTTCTGACAACTGTGTTTCTGACCTTTCTGCTTCTGACCACAGTGTTTCTGACCAGTGTGTTTCTGACCACTGTGTTTCTGACCAGTGTGTTTCTGACCAGTGTCTTCCTGACCAGTGTTTTTCTGACCAGTGTGTTTCTGACCAGTGTGTTTCTGACCACTGTGTTTCTGACCACTGTGTTTCTGACCACTGTGTTTCTGACCACTGTGTTTCTGACCCCTGTGTTTTTTACCACTGTTTGTCTGACCAGTGTGGTTCTGACCACTGTGTTTCTGACCACTGTGTTTCTGACCCTTGTGTTTCTGACCACTGTGTTTCTGACCATTGTGTTTCTGACCACTGTGTTTCTGACCAGTGTGTTTCTGACCACTGTGTTTCTGACCATTGTGTTTCTGACCACTGTGTTTCTGACCAGTGTGTTTCTGACCACTGTATTTCTGACCACTGTGTTTCTGACCACTGTGTTTCGGACCACTGTGTTTCTGACTGGTGTGTTTCTGACCACTGTGTTTCTGATCAGTGTGTTTCTGATCACTGTGTTTCTGACCAGTGTGTTTCAGTAAACCGTGTTTCTGACCAGTGAGATTCTGACCACTGTGTTTATGACCACTGTGTTTCTGACCACTTTGTTTCTGACCATTATGTTTCTGACCAGTGTGTTTCTGACCACTGTGTTTCTGGCCAGTGTGTTTCTGACCAGTGTGTTTCTGACCACTGTGTTTCTGACCAGTGTTTTTCTGACCAGTGTGTTTCTGACCAGTGTGTTTCTGACCA
>SZWC01017043.1:51908-62331 GCA_023375785.1 Penium margaritaceum
ACAATTTTTACATTTTTCATTTCATGTATTTGTCATTTTGTATATATTTTATGTTACATATGTTTCATTTTGTATATTTGGCATTTAATAAATTTGTCATTTTATGTATTTTGCTTTTGAATATTTGAAATGTTATGTATTTGTTGGTTTCCAAATTTGTCACTTTAGAAATTGCTCATGCTACAAATTTGTGATCTTAGATATATTTCATTATATGTATTTGTCATTTTACATTTCTGTAATTTTACATATCTTTCATTTTATATATTTTTCATTCTTTACATTCAGAATCTTATATATTTTTTATTTCAAATAATTTTCATTTTGCAAAGTTTCCATTTCATATTTTTGTTATTTTAATTAGTTTTCAGTTTATAAGAAGTTTAATAATATATACTTGTCTTTTTCCATAATAGTCATTCCAAATATCTGGAAATTTACACATTTTTCATTCATACATTTTCCAATTTACAAACTTGGCCTTTTACATATTTGTCATGTTATATATTTGTCTTTTTAGGTATTTTTCATTTGACATATTTGTCAGTCTACACATTTCTCATCTTATACATTTGTCATGAAGTATGTATGTCCTTTTACATGTTTTTCATTCAATATATTTCTCATATTTCTTATTTATCAATTTATATATTTTTCATTATAGATATGTACATAATTATCTGTTATAATTATTATTTGTACATAATTTTCATCCTGTATTTTTGTCATTTTAAAGTTTAGTCACTTTACATGTTTTTGATTCCAGACATTTGGTACCTTTACATGTTTGAAATTTTACATATGTTTCATTCTACAGGTGTCTCATTTGACATATTGTTCATTGGAAATATTTGTCACTTGTTCAAGTTGTCCTTTCATATATTAGTTGATTTACAAAATTTTGTCATTTTATATATTATTCAATTTATATAATTTCAATTTTATAAATGTGTCATTCTACATTCTTTTCACGTTTTATCTTTGTTATTTTACATATTTGCCATTTTACATATTTTTTCATTTTACATGTTTGTCATTTTACATATTTTTTATATTTGTCATTTGACTTATTTTTCATTTGTTATACCTGTCAGCTTATATATTTGTCATTTTGTATATCTTTCATGTTATGTATCAGTATTTTGTATATTTTTCCTTCTATATATTTGTCATTATATATATATATATCTAATTTGATATGTTTTTTATCTTACATATTTTTCATTTAATATATTTGTCAGTGTACATATTTGTCACTCTATAAATTTGTCGTGTCACATATTTGTCATTTTACGTATTCGTCATTTTGTATATTTTTCATTTTACATATTTGTCATCTTAGATATGTCTTTACATATCTGTCATTTTGTATACCTTTCATATTATATAGATTTCATTTGATATACTTAACATTTCATATTGTATACGTGTTTCAGTTGTCTTTGGCTTGCTCCAGTTTTTGTACCCTCCCTCCAGCTGTCCTGGACTTGCTCCAGTTGTCCCAGGCTTGCTCCAGTTGTCTTGGCCTCCCTCCATTTGTCTTCGGCTTGCTCCATTTCTCTTGGGCTTGCCCCAGTTGTCTTGGGCTTGCTTTAGTTGTCTTCGGCTTGCTCGAGATGTCTTGGCCCTACTCCAGTTGTCTTGAGCTTGCTCCAGCTGTCTTGGCCTCGCTCCAGTTGTCTTGGGATTGCTCCATTTGTCTTGGCCTTGCTCCAGTTGTCTTAGGCTTGCTCTAGTTTTATTGGTCTTGCTCCAGTTTTCTTGGCTTTGCTCCAGGTGTTTTCGGCTTGCTCCAGGTGTCTTGGGCTTGCTCCAGTTGTCTTGGCCTCGCTCCAGTTGTCTTGGGATTGCTCCATTTGTCTTGGCCTTGCTCCAGTTGTCTTAGGCTTGCTCTAGTTTTATTGGTCTTGCTCCAGTTTTCTTGGCTTTGCTCCAGGTGTTTTCGGCTTGCTCCAGGTGTCTTGGGCTTGCTCCAGTTGTCTTGGCCTCGCTCCAGTTGTCTTGGGATTGCTCCATTTGTCTTGGCCTTGCTCCAGTTGTCTTAGGCTTGCTCTAGTTTTATTGGTCTTGCTCCAGTTTTCTTGGCTTTGCTCCAGGTGTTTTCGGCTTGCTCCAGGTGTCTTGGGCTTGCTCCAGTTGTCTTGGCCTCGCTCCAGTTGTCTTGGGATTGCTCCATTTGTCTTGGCCTTGCTCCAGTTGTCTTAGGCTTGCTCTAGTTTTATTGGTCTTGCTCCAGTTTTCTTGGCTTTGCTCCAGGTGTTTTCGGCTTGCTCCAGGTGTCTTGGGCTTGCTCCAGTTGTCTTGGCCTCGCTCCAGTTGTCTTGGGATTGCTCCATTTGTCTTGGCCTTGCTCCAGTTGTCTTAGGCTTGCTCTAGTTTTATTGGTCTTGCTCCAGTTTTCTTGGCTTTGCTCCAGGTGTTTTCGGCTTGCTCCAGGTGTCTTGGGCTTGCTCCAGTTGTCTTGGCCTCGCTCCAGTTGTCTTGGGATTGCTCCATTTGTCTTGGCCTTGCTCCAGTTGTCTTAGGCTTGCTCTAGTTTTATTGGTCTTGCTCCAGTTTTCTTGGCTTTGCTCCAGGTGTTTTCGGCTTGCTCCAGGTGTCTTGGGCTTGCTCCAGTTGTCTTGGCCTCGCTCCAGTTGTCTTGGGATTGCTCCATTTGTCTTGGCCTTGCTCCAGTTGTCTTAGGCTTGCTCTAGTTTTATTGGTCTTGCTCCAGTTTTCTTGGCTTTGCTCCAGGTGTTTTCGGCTTGCTCCAGGTGTCTTGGGCTTGCTCCAGTTGTCTTGGCCTCGCTCCAGTTGTCTTGGGATTGCTCCATTTGTCTTGGCCTTGCTCCAGTTGTCTTAGGCTTGCTCTAGTTTTATTGGTCTTGCTCCAGTTTTCTTGGCTTTGCTCCAGGTGTTTTCGGCTTGCTCCAGGTGTCTTGGGCTTGCTCCAGTTGTCTTGGCCTCGCTCCAGTTGTCTTGGGATTGCTCCATTTGTCTTGGCCTTGCTCCAGTTGTCTTAGGCTTGCTCTAGTTTTATTGGTCTTGCTCCAGTTTTCTTGGCTTTGCTCCAGGTGTTTTCGGCTTGCTCCAGGTGTCTTGGGCTTGCTCCAGTTGTCTTGGCCTCGCTCCAGTTGTCTTGGGATTGCTCCATTTGTCTTGGCCTTGCTCCAGTTGTCTTAGGCTTGCTCTAGTTTTATTGGTCTTGCTCCAGTTTTCTTGGCTTTGCTCCAGGTGTTTTCGGCTTGCTCCAGGTGTCTTGGGCTTGCTCCAGTTGTCTTGGCCTCGCTCCAGTTGTCTTGGGATTGCTCCATTTGTCTTGGCCTTGCTCCAGTTGTCTTAGGCTTGCTCTAGTTTTATTGGTCTTGCTCCAGTTTTCTTGGCTTTGCTCCAGGTGTTTTCGGCTTGCTCCAGGTGTCTTGGGCTTGCTCCAGTTGTCTTGGCCTCGCTCCAGTTGTCTTGGGATTGCTCCATTTGTCTTGGCCTTGCTCCAGTTGTCTTAGGCTTGCTCTAGTTTTATTGGTCTTGCTCCAGTTTTCTTGGCTTTGCTCCAGGTGTTTTCGGCTTGCTCCAGGTGTCTTGGGCTTGCTCCAGTTGTCTTGGCCTCGCTCCAGTTGTCTTGGGATTGCTCCATTTGTCTTGGCCTTGCTCCAGTTGTCTTAGGCTTGCTCTAGTTTTATTGGTCTTGCTCCAGTTTTCTTGGCTTTGCTCCAGGTGTTTTCGGCTTGCTCCAGGTGTCTTGGGCTTGCTCCAGTTGTCTTGGCCTCGCTCCAGTTGTCTTGGGATTGCTCCATTTGTCTTGGCCTTGCTCCAGTTGTCTTAGGCTTGCTCTAGTTTTATTGGTCTTGCTCCAGTTTTCTTGGCTTTGCTCCAGGTGTTTTCGGCTTGCTCCAGGTGTCTTGGGCTTGCTCCAGTTGTCTTGGCCTCGCTCCAGTTGTCTTGGGATTGCTCCATTTGTCTTGGCCTTGCTCCAGTTGTCTTAGGCTTGCTCTAGTTTTATTGGTCTTGCTCCAGTTTTCTTGGCTTTGCTCCAGGTGTTTTCGGCTTGCTCCAGGTGTCTTGGGCTTGCTCCAGTTGTCTTGGCCTCGCTCCAGTTGTCTTGGGATTGCTCCATTTGTCTTGGCCTTGCTCCAGTTGTCTTAGGCTTGCTCTAGTTTTATTGGTCTTGCTCCAGTTTTCTTGGCTTTGCTCCAGGTGTTTTCGGCTTGCTCCAGGTGTCTTGGGCTTGCTCCAGTTGTCTTGGCCTCGCTCCAGTTGTCTTGGGATTGCTCCATTTGTCTTGGCCTTGCTCCAGTTGTCTTAGGCTTGCTCTAGTTTTATTGGTCTTGCTCCAGTTTTCTTGGCTTTGCTCCAGGTGTTTTCGGCTTGCTCCAGGTGTCTTGGGCTTGCTCCAGTTGTCTTGGCCTTGCTCCAGTTGTCTTGGGCTTGCTCCAGCTGTCTTGGGCTTGTTATGTATTTGTCATTTTACATATTTGTCATTTTACATATTCATCATTTTACATATTTGTCATGTTATATACTTTGTCATTTCAGATATTTATCACTACATATTTCTTACTTTATATATTTGTCACCCCACAAATTTTTCATTTCATATATTTATCATTTTATATATTCTTCATTTGCTACATTTTCAATTTTAACGATTTGTCACTTTATAAATTTTTCATTGTGCATAATTGTCCTTTTCTATATTTTTCATTTCATATATTTGTCATTCTGTATATCTGTTATGTGACATATCTTCAATTTTTTATATTTGTCATTTAATAAATGTATCATTTTATATATTTTTCATTGCATTTATTTGTCCTTTCATAATTTATACGTGTTTCAGTTGTCTTTGGCTTGCTCCAGTAGTCTTTAGCTCGCTCGAGTTGTCTTGGGCTTGCGTCAGTTGTATTGGGTTTGCTCCAGTTGTCTTGACCTTTCTCCAATTTTATTGGGCTTGCTCCAGTTCTCTTGGGCTTGCTCTAGTTGTCTTGGGCTTGCGTCAGTTGTATTGGGTTTGCTCCAGTTGTCTTGACCTTTCTCCAATTTTATTGGGCTTGCTCCAGTTCTCTTGGGCTTGCTCTAGTTGTCTTGGGCTTGCGTCAGTTGTATTGGGTTTGCTCCAGTTGTCTTGACCTTTCTCCAATTTTATTGGGCTTGCTCCAGTTCTCTTGGGCTTGCTCTAGTTGTCTTGGGCTTGCGTCAGTTGTATTGGGTTTGCTCCAGTTGTCTTGACCTTTCTCCAATTTTATTGGGCTTGCTCCAGTTCTCTTGGGCTTGCTCTAGTTGTCTTGGGCTTGCGTCAGTTGTATTGGGTTTGCTCCAGTTGTCTTGACCTTTCTCCAATTTTATTGGGCTTGCTCCAGTTCTCTTGGGCTTGCTCTAGTTGTCTTGGGCTTGCGTCAGTTGTATTGGGTTTGCTCCAGTTGTCTTGACCTTTCTCCAATTTTATTGGGCTTGCTCCAGTTCTCTTGGGCTTGCTCTAGTTGTCTTGGGCTTGCGTCAGTTGTATTGGGTTTGCTCCAGTTGTCTTGACCTTTCTCCAATTTTATTGGGCTTGCTCCAGTTCTCTTGGGCTTGCTCTAGTTGTCTTGGGCTTGCGTCAGTTGTATTGGGTTTGCTCCAGTTGTCTTGACCTTTCTCCAATTTTATTGGGCTTGCTCCAGTTCTCTTGGGCTTGCTCTAGTTGTCTTGGGCTTGCGTCAGTTGTATTGGGTTTGCTCCAGTTGTCTTGACCTTTCTCCAATTTTATTGGGCTTGCTCCAGTTCTCTTGGGCTTGCTCTAGTTGTCTTGGGCTTGCGTCAGTTGTATTGGGTTTGCTCCAGTTGTCTTGACCTTTCTCCAATTTTATTGGGCTTGCTCCAGTTCTCTTGGGCTTGCTCTAGTTGTCTTGGGCTTGCGTCAGTTGTATTGGGTTTGCTCCAGTTGTCTTGACCTTTCTCCAATTTTATTGGGCTTGCTCCAGTTCTCTTGGGCTTGCTCTAGTTGTCTTGGGCTTGCGTCAGTTGTATTGGGTTTGCTCCAGTTGTCTTGACCTTTCTCCAATTTTATTGGGCTTGCTCCAGTTCTCTTGGGCTTGCTCTAGTTGTCTTGGGCTTGCGTCAGTTGTATTGGGTTTGCTCCAGTTGTCTTGACCTTTCTCCAATTTTATTGGGCTTGCTCCAGTTCTCTTGGGCTTGCTCTAGTTGTCTTGGGCTTGCGTCAGTTGTATTGGGTTTGCTCCAGTTGTCTTGACCTTTCTCCAATTTTATTGGGCTTGCTCCAGTTCTCTTGGGCTTGCTCTAGTTGTCTTGGGCTTGCGTCAGTTGTATTGGGTTTGCTCCAGTTGTCTTGACCTTTCTCCAATTTTATTGGGCTTGCTCCAGTTCTCTTGGGCTTGCTCTAGTTGTCTTGGGCTTGCGTCAGTTGTATTGGGTTTGCTCCAGTTGTCTTGACCTTTCTCCAATTTTATTGGGCTTGCTCCAGTTCTCTTGGGCTTGCTCTAGTTGTCTTGGGCTTGCGTCAGTTGTATTGGGTTTGCTCCAGTTGTCTTGACCTTTCTCCAATTTTATTGGGCTTGCTCCAGTTCTCTTGGGCTTGCTCTAGTTGTCTTGGGCTTGCGTCAGTTGTATTGGGTTTGCTCCAGTTGTCTTGACCTTTCTCCAATTTTATTGGGCTTGCTCCAGTTCTCTTGGGCTTGCTCTAGTTGTCTTGGGCTTGCGTCAGTTGTATTGGGTTTGCTCCAGTTGTCTTGACCTTTCTCCAATTTTATTGGGCTTGCTCCAGTTCTCTTGGGCTTGCTCTAGTTGTCTTGGGCTTGCGTCAGTTGTATTGGGTTTGCTCCAGTTGTCTTGACCTTTCTCCAATTTTATTGGGCTTGCTCCAGTTCTCTTGGGCTTGCTCTAGTTGTCTTGGGCTTGCGTCAGTTGTATTGGGTTTGCTCCAGTTGTCTTGACCTTTCTCCAATTTTATTGGGCTTGCTCCAGTTCTCTTGGGCTTGCTCTAGTTGTCTTGGGCTTGCGTCAGTTGTATTGGGTTTGCTCCAGTTGTCTTGACCTTTCTCCAATTTTATTGGGCTTGCTCCAGTTCTCTTGGGCTTGCTCTAGTTGTCTTGGGCTTGCGTCAGTTGTATTGGGTTTGCTCCAGTTGTCTTGACCTTTCTCCAATTTTATTGGGCTTGCTCCAGTTCTCTTGGGCTTGCTCTAGTTGTCTTGGGCTTGCGTCAGTTGTATTGGGTTTGCTCCAGTTGTCTTGACCTTTCTCCAATTTTATTGGGCTTGCTCCAGTTCTCTTGGGCTTGCTCTAGTTGTCTTGGGCTTGCGTCAGTTGTATTGGGTTTGCTCCAGTTGTCTTGACCTTTCTCCAATTTTATTGGGCTTGCTCCAGTTCTCTTGGGCTTGCTCTAGTTGTCTTGGGCTTGCGTCAGTTGTATTGGGTTTGCTCCAGTTGTCTTGACCTTTCTCCAATTTTATTGGGCTTGCTCCAGTTCTCTTGGGCTTGCTCTAGTTGTCTTGGGCTTGCGTCAGTTGTATTGGGTTTGCTCCAGTTGTCTTGACCTTTCTCCAATTTTATTGGGCTTGCTCCAGTTCTCTTGGGCTTGCTCTAGTTGTCTTGGGCTTGCGTCAGTTGTATTGGGTTTGCTCCAGTTGTCTTGACCTTTCTCCAATTTTATTGGGCTTGCTCCAGTTCTCTTGGGCTTGCTCTAGTTGTCTTGGGCTTGCGTCAGTTGTATTGGGTTTGCTCCAGTTGTCTTGACCTTTCTCCAATTTTATTGGGCTTGCTCCAGTTCTCTTGGGCTTGCTCTAGTTGTCTTGGGCTTGCGTCAGTTGTATTGGGTTTGCTCCAGTTGTCTTGACCTTTCTCCAATTTTATTGGGCTTGCTCCAGTTCTCTTGGGCTTGCTCTAGTTGTCTTGGGCTTGCGTCAGTTGTATTGGGTTTGCTCCAGTTGTCTTGACCTTTCTCCAATTTTATTGGGCTTGCTCCAGTTCTCTTGGGCTTGCTCTAGTTGTCTTGGGCTTGCGTCAGTTGTATTGGGTTTGCTCCAGTTGTCTTGACCTTTCTCCAATTTTATTGGGCTTGCTCCAGTTCTCTTGGGCTTGCTCTAGTTGTCTTGGGCTTGCGTCAGTTGTATTGGGTTTGCTCCAGTTGTCTTGACCTTTCTCCAATTTTATTGGGCTTGCTCCAGTTCTCTTGGGCTTGCTCTAGTTGTCTTGGGCTTGCGTCAGTTGTATTGGGTTTGCTCCAGTTGTCTTGACCTTTCTCCAATTTTATTGGGCTTGCTCCAGTTCTCTTGGGCTTGCTCTAGTTGTCTTGGGCTTGCGTCAGTTGTATTGGGTTTGCTCCAGTTGTCTTGACCTTTCTCCAATTTTATTGGGCTTGCTCCAGTTCTCTTGGGCTTGCTCTAGTTGTCTTGGGCTTGCGTCAGTTGTATTGGGTTTGCTCCAGTTGTCTTGACCTTTCTCCAATTTTATTGGGCTTGCTCCAGTTCTCTTGGGCTTGCTCTAGTTGTCTTGGGCTTGCGTCAGTTGTATTGGGTTTGCTCCAGTTGTCTTGACCTTTCTCCAATTTTATTGGGCTTGCTCCAGTTCTCTTGGGCTTGCTCTAGTTGTCTTGGGCTTGCGTCAGTTGTATTGGGTTTGCTCCAGTTGTCTTGACCTTTCTCCAATTTTATTGGGCTTGCTCCAGTTCTCTTGGGCTTGCTCTAGTTGTCTTGGGCTTGCGTCAGTTGTATTGGGTTTGCTCCAGTTGTCTTGACCTTTCTCCAATTTTATTGGGCTTGCTCCAGTTCTCTTGGGCTTGCTCTAGTTGTCTTGGGCTTGCGTCAGTTGTATTGGGTTTGCTCCAGTTGTCTTGACCTTTCTCCAATTTTATTGGGCTTGCTCCAGTTCTCTTGGGCTTGCTCTAGTTGTCTTGGGCTTGCGTCAGTTGTATTGGGTTTGCTCCAGTTGTCTTGACCTTTCTCCAATTTTATTGGGCTTGCTCCAGTTCTCTTGGGCTTGCTCTAGTTGTCTTGGGCTTGCGTCAGTTGTATTGGGTTTGCTCCAGTTGTCTTGACCTTTCTCCAATTTTATTGGGCTTGCTCCAGTTCTCTTGGGCTTGCTCTAGTTGTCTTGGGCTTGCGTCAGTTGTATTGGGTTTGCTCCAGTTGTCTTGACCTTTCTCCAATTTTATTGGGCTTGCTCCAGTTCTCTTGGGCTTGCTCTAGTTGTCTTGGGCTTGCGTCAGTTGTATTGGGTTTGCTCCAGTTGTCTTGACCTTTCTCCAATTTTATTGGGCTTGCTCCAGTTCTCTTGGGCTTGCTCTAGTTGTCTTGGGCTTGCGTCAGTTGTATTGGGTTTGCTCCAGTTGTCTTGACCTTTCTCCAATTTTATTGGGCTTGCTCCAGTTCTCTTGGGCTTGCTCTAGTTGTCTTGGGCTTGCGTCAGTTGTATTGGGTTTGCTCCAGTTGTCTTGACCTTTCTCCAATTTTATTGGGCTTGCTCCAGTTCTCTTGGGCTTGCTCTAGTTGTCTTGGGCTTGCGTCAGTTGTATTGGGTTTGCTCCAGTTGTCTTGGGCCTACGCCAGTTGTCTTGGGCTTGCTCCACTTGTCTTTTCCTTGCCCCACTTGTCTTGGCCCTGCTCCAGCTGTCTTTGGCCTGCTCCAGTTGTCTTGAGCTTGCTCCAGTTGTCTTGATATTGTTCCAGTTTTCTTGGCCTTGCTCCAGTTGTCTTAACCTTTCTCCAAGTTTATTGGGCTTGCTCCAGTTTTATTAGGCTTGCTCCAGTTTTCTTGGCCTTCCCCTAGTTTTTGTGGACTTGCTTCAGTTGTCTTGGGTTTGCTCCAACTTTTTCGGGCTTGCTCCAGTTGTCATGGCCTTGCTCCAGTTCTTGTGGCCTTGCTCCAGTTCTGTTCGGCTTGCTCCATGTTTCTTGGGCATGCTCCAGTTGTTTTTGCCTTGGTCCAGATTTCTTGGGCTTGCTCTAGTTGTCTTGGGATTGCTCCAGTTGTCTTGGGCTTGCTCCAGGTTTCATGGCCTAGTTCCAGTTGTCTTAGGCTTGGTCTAGTTGTATTGGGCTTGCACCAGTTGTCTTGGGCTTGCTCCAGTTGTCTTGGGCTTACGTCAGTTGTATTGGGTTTGCTTCAGTTGTCTTGGCCTTGCTCCAGATGTCTTGGCCTTGCTCCAGTTGTCTTAGGATTGGCCTAATTGTCTTGGGCTTGCTCGAGTTGTCATGCACTTGCTCCAGTTGTCTTGGCCTTGCTTTAGTTGTATCAGGCTTGCACCAGGTTTCCTGGGCTTTACCCAGTTTTCCCGGGCTTGCTTTAGTTGTCTTGATCGTGCTCCAGTTGTCTTCCCATTGCTACAAAAGTCTTGGGCTTGCTCCATCTGTCTTGGCCTTGCCATAGTTGTCTTGCCCTTGCTCCAGTCGTCTTGGCCTTGCTCCAGTTGTCTTTGACCTTACTCCAGTAGTCTTTAGCTCGCTCGAGTTG
>SZWC01017044.1:6875-23935 GCA_023375785.1 Penium margaritaceum
TGTGTTTCTGACCAGTGTGTTTCTGACCACTGAGGTTCTGACCACAGTGTTTCTGACCAGTGTGTTTCTCACCAGTGTGTTTCTGACCATTGTGTTTCTGACCACTGTCTCTCTGACCACTGTGTTTCTGACCACTGTGTTTCTGACCACTGTGTTTCGGACCAGTGTGTTTCTGACCACTGTATTTCTGACCAATGTGTTTCTGGCCACTGTATTTCTGACCACTGTGTTTCTGGCCACTGTGTTTCTGACCACTGTGTTTCTGACCACTGTGTTTCGGACCAGTGTGTTTCTGACCACTGTATTTCTGACCAATGTGTTTCTGGCCACTGTATTTCTGACCACTGTGTTTGTGAACACTGTGTTTGTGACCACAGTGTGTCTGACCACTGTGTTTCTGACCAGTGTGTTTCTGACCACTGTGTTTCTGAACAGTGTGTTTCTGACCACTGCGTTTCTGACCACTGTGTTTCTGACCAGTGTGTTTCTGACCAGTGTGTTTCTGATTACTGTGTTTCTGACCACTGTGTTTCTGACCTCTGTACATCTGACCAGTGTGTTTCTGACCACTGTGTTTCTAACCACTGTGTTTCTGACCACTGTGTTTCTGACGAGTGTGTTTCTGACCAGTGTGTTTCTGACCACTTTGTTTCTGACTAATGTGTTTCTGACCAGTGTGTTTCTGACCAGTGTGTTTCCGACCAGTGTGTTTCTGACCACTGTGTTTCTGACCACTGTGCTTCTGACCACTGTGTTTCTGACTTGTGTGTTTCTGACCACTGTTTTTCTGTCCAATTTGTTTCTGACCAGTGTGTTTCTGACCAGTGTGTTTCTGACCACTATGTTTCTAACCACTGTGTTTCTGACCACTGTGTTTCTGACCACTGTGTTTCTGACCACTGTGTTTCTGACTACTGTGTTTCTGACCACTCTGTTTCTGACCAGTGTGTTACTGACCTGTGTGTTTCTGACCACTGTGTTTCTGACCACTGTATATCTGACCACTGTGTTTCTGACCACTGTGTTTCTGACTACTGTGTTTCTGACCACTCTGTTTCTGACCAGTGTGTTACTGACCTGTGTGTTTCTGACCACTGTGTTTCTGACCACTGTATATCTGACCACTGTGTTTCTGACCACTGTGTTTCTGACTACTGTGTTTCTGACCACTCTGTTTCTGACCAGTGTGTTACTGACCTGTGTGTTTCTGACCACTGTGTTTCTGACCACTGTATATCTGACCACTGTGTTTCTGACCACTGTGTTTCTGACTACTGTGTTTCTGACCACTCTGTTTCTGACCAGTGTGTTACTGACCTGTGTGTTTCTGACCACTGTGTTTCTGACCACTGTATATCTGACCACTGTGTTTCTGACCACTGTGTTTCTGACTACTGTGTTTCTGACCACTCTGTTTCTGACCAGTGTGTTACTGACCTGTGTGTTTCTGACCACTGTGTTTCTGACCACTGTATATCTGACCACTGTGTTTCTGACCACTGTGTTTCTGACTACTGTGTTTCTGACCACTCTGTTTCTGACCAGTGTGTTACTGACCTGTGTGTTTCTGACCACTGTGTTTCTGACCACTGTATATCTGACCACTGTGTTTCTGACCACTGTGTTTCTGACTACTGTGTTTCTGACCACTCTGTTTCTGACCAGTGTGTTACTGACCTGTGTGTTTCTGACCACTGTGTTTCTGACCACTGTATATCTGACCACTGTGTTTCTGACCACTGTGTTTCTGACTACTGTGTTTCTGACCACTCTGTTTCTGACCAGTGTGTTACTGACCTGTGTGTTTCTGACCACTGTGTTTCTGACCACTGTATATCTGACCACTGTGTTTCTGACCACTGTGTTTCTGACTACTGTGTTTCTGACCACTCTGTTTCTGACCAGTGTGTTACTGACCTGTGTGTTTCTGACCACTGTGTTTCTGACCACTGTATATCTGACCACTGTGTTTCTGACCACTGTGTTTCTGACTACTGTGTTTCTGACCACTCTGTTTCTGACCAGTGTGTTACTGACCTGTGTGTTTCTGACCACTGTGTTTCTGACCACTGTATATCTGACCACTGTGTTTCTGACCACTGTGTTTCTGACTACTGTGTTTCTGACCACTCTGTTTCTGACCAGTGTGTTACTGACCTGTGTGTTTCTGACCACTGTGTTTCTGACCACTGTATATCTGACCACTGTGTTTCTGACCACTGTGTTTCTGACTACTGTGTTTCTGACCACTCTGTTTCTGACCAGTGTGTTACTGACCTGTGTGTTTCTGACCACTGTGTTTCTGACCACTGTATATCTGACCACTGTGTTTCTGACCACTGTGTTTCTGACTACTGTGTTTCTGACCACTCTGTTTCTGACCAGTGTGTTACTGACCTGTGTGTTTCTGACCACTGTGTTTCTGACCACTGTATATCTGACCACTGTGTTTCTGACCACTGTGTTTCTGACTACTGTGTTTCTGACCACTCTGTTTCTGACCAGTGTGTTACTGACCTGTGTGTTTCTGACCACTGTGTTTCTGACCACTGTATATCTGACCACTGTGTTTCTGACCACTGTGTTTCTGACTACTGTGTTTCTGACCACTCTGTTTCTGACCAGTGTGTTACTGACCTGTGTGTTTCTGACCACTGTGTTTCTGACCACTGTATATCTGACCACTGTGTTTCTGACCACTGTGTTTCTGACTACTGTGTTTCTGACCACTCTGTTTCTGACCAGTGTGTTACTGACCTGTGTGTTTCTGACCACTGTGTTTCTGACCACTGTATATCTGACCACTGTGTTTCTGACCACTGTGTTTCTGACTACTGTGTTTCTGACCACTCTGTTTCTGACCAGTGTGTTACTGACCTGTGTGTTTCTGACCACTGTGTTTCTGACCACTGTGTTTCTGACTACTGTGTTTCTGACCACTCTGTTTCTGACCAGTGTGTTTCTAACCAGAGTGTTTCTGACCACTGTGTTTCTGACCAGTGTGTTTCTGACCACTGAGGTTCTGACCACAGTGTTTCTGACCAGTGTGTTTCTGACCACTGTGTTTCTGACCACTGTGTTTCTGATCAGCGTGTTTCAGACCACTGTGTTTCTGACCACGGTCTTTTTGACAACTGTGTTTCTGACCACTGTGTTTCTGACCACTTTGTTTCCGACCACTGTGTTTCTGACCACTGTGTTTCTGACCACTGTGTTTCTGACCAGTGTGTTTCTGACCACTGTGTTTCTGACCACTCTGTTTCTGACCAGAATGTTTCTGACCAGTGTGCTTATTACCAGTGTGTTTTTGACCACTGTGTTTCTGACCACTGTGTTTCTGACCAGTGTGTTTCTCACCATTGTGTTTCTGACCAGTGTGTTTCTGACCACTGTGTTTCTGGCCACTATGTTTCTGACCAGTGTGTTTCTGACCACTTTGTTTCTGACCGGTGTGTTTCTGACTAGTTTGTTTCTGACCAGTGTGTTTCTTTTCAGTGTGTTTCTGACCACTGTGTTTCTTACCACTGTGCTTCTGACCACTGTGTTGCTGACCAGTGTGTTTCTGACCAGTGTGTTTCTGACCAATGTGTTTCTGACCTGTGTGTTTCTGACCAGTGTCTTTCTGACCACTGTGTTTCTGCCCAGTGTGTTTCTGACCACTGTGTTTCTGACCACTTCGTTTCTGAACACTGTGTTTCTGACCACTGTGTTTCTGATTCATGTGTTTCTGACCACTGTGTTTCTGACCACTGTGTTTCTGACAAGTGTCTTTTTGACCAGGGTGTTTCTGACCACTGTGTTTCTGACCACTGTGTTTCTGACCAGTGTCTTTCTGACCAGTGTGTTTCTGACCAGTGTGTTCATGACCAGTGTGTGTCTGACTACTGTGTTTCTGACCAGTGTGTTTCTGACCAGTGTGTATCTGACCAGTGTGTTTCTGACCACTATGTTTCTGAACAGTGTGCTTCTGACCACTTTGTTTCTGGCCGGTGTCTTTCTGACCAGTGTGTTTCTGACCAGTGTGTATCTGACCAGTGTGTTTCTGACCACTATGTTTCTGAACAGTGTGCTTCTGACCACTTTGTTTCTGGCCGGTGTCTTTCTGACCAGTGTGTTTCTGACCAGTGTGTATCTGACCAGTGTGTTTCTGACCACTATGTTTCTGAACAGTGTGCTTCTGACCACTTTGTTTCTGGCCGGTGTCTTTCTGACCAGTGTGTTTCTGACCAGTGTGTATCTGACCAGTGTGTTTCTGACCACTATGTTTCTGAACAGTGTGCTTCTGACCACTTTGTTTCTGGCCGGTGTCTTTCTGACCAGTGTGTTTCTGACCAGTGTGTATCTGACCAGTGTGTTTCTGACCACTATGTTTCTGAACAGTGTGCTTCTGACCACTTTGTTTCTGGCCGGTGTCTTTCTGACCAGTGTGTTTCTGACCAGTGTGTATCTGACCAGTGTGTTTCTGACCACTATGTTTCTGAACAGTGTGCTTCTGACCACTTTGTTTCTGGCCGGTGTCTTTCTGACCAGTGTGTTTCTGACCAGTGTGTATCTGACCAGTGTGTTTCTGACCACTATGTTTCTGAACAGTGTGCTTCTGACCACTTTGTTTCTGGCCGGTGTCTTTCTGACCAGTGTGTTTCTGACCAGTGTGTATCTGACCAGTGTGTTTCTGACCACTATGTTTCTGAACAGTGTGCTTCTGACCACTTTGTTTCTGGCCGGTGTCTTTCTGACCAGTGTGTTTCTGACCAGTGTGTATCTGACCAGTGTGTTTCTGACCACTATGTTTCTGAACAGTGTGCTTCTGACCACTTTGTTTCTGGCCGGTGTCTTTCTGACCAGTGTGTTTCTGACCAGTGTGTATCTGACCAGTGTGTTTCTGACCACTATGTTTCTGAACAGTGTGCTTCTGACCACTTTGTTTCTGGCCGGTGTCTTTCTGACCAGTGTGTTTCTGACCAGTGTGTTCCTGACCAGTGTGTTTCTGACCACTGTGTTTCTGACCAGGGTGTTTCTGACCACTGTGTTTCTGACCACTGTGTTTCTGAGCACTGTGTTTCTGACCAGTGTGTTTCTGACCAATGTGTTACTGACCAGTGTGTTTCTGACCAGTGTGTTTCTGACCACTGTGTTTCTGACCACTGTGTTTCTGACCACTGTGTTTCTGACCACTTTGTTTCTGACCACTGTGCTTCTGACCAGTGTGTTTCTGACCACTGTGTTTCTGACCACTGTGTTTCCGATCAGCGTGTTTCTGACCACTGTGTTTCTGACCACGGTCTTTTTGACAACTGTGTTTCTGACCACTGTGTTTCTGACCACTTTGTTTCGGACCACTGTGTTTCTGACCACTGTGATTCTGACCACTGTGTTTCTGACCACTGTGTTTCTGACCACGGTCTTTTTGACAACTGTGTTTCTGACCACTGTGTTTCTGACCACTTTGTTTCGGACCACTGTGTTTCTGACCACTGTGATTCTGACCACTGTGTTTCTGACCAGTGTGTTTCTGACCACTGTGTTTCTGACCACTGTGTTTCTGACCAGAATGTTTCTGACCGGTGTGTTTTTTACCAGTGTGTTTTTGACCACTGTGTTTCTGACCACTGTGTTTCTGACCAGTGTGTTTCTCACCATTGTGTTTCTGACCAGGGTGTTTCTGACCACTGTGTTTCTGGCCACTGTGTTTCTGACCAGTGTGTTTCTGACCACTTTGTTTCTGACCGGTGTGTTTCTGACCAGTTTGTTTCTGACCAGTGTGTTTCTGACCAGTGTGTTTCTGACCACTGTGTTTCTGACCACTGTGCTTCTGACCACTGTGTTGCTGACCAGTGTGTTTCTGACCACTGTGTTTCTGACCAATGTGTTTCTGACCTGTGTGTTTCTGACCAGTGTCTTTCTGACCACTGTGTTTCTGACCAGTGTGTTTCTGACCACTGTGTTTCTGACCACTTCGTTTCTGAACACTGTGTTTCTGACCGCTGTGTTTCTGATTCATGTGTTTCTGACCACTGTGTTTCTGACCACTGTGTTTCTGACAAGTGTCTTTCTGACCAGGGTGTTTCTGACCACTGTGTTTCTGACCACTGTGTTTCTGACCAGTGTCTTTCTGACCTGTGTGTTTCTGACCAGTGTGTTTATGACCAGTGTGTGTCTGACTACTGTGTTTCTGACCAGTGTGTTTCTGACCAGTGTGTATCTGACCAGTGTGTTTCTGACCACTATGTTTCTGAACAGTGTGCTTCTGACCACTTTGTTTCTGGCCGGTGTCTTTCTGACCAGTGTGTTTCTGACCAGTGTGTTTCTGACCAGTGTGTTTCTGACCACTGTGTTTCTGACCACTGTGTTTCTGACCACTGTGTTTCTGACCAGTGTTTTTCTGACCACTGTGTTTCTGACCAATGTGCTTCTGACCAATGTGTTTCTGACCACTGTGTTTTTTAGCAGTGTGTTTTTGACCAGTGTGTTTATGACCACTGTGTTTCTGACCAGTGTGTTTCTGATTAGTGTGTTTATGACCACTGTGTTTCTGACCACTGTGTTTCTGACCACTGTGTTTCTGACCAGTGTGTTTCTGACCACTGTGTTTGTGACCACTGTGTTTCTGACCACTGTGTTTCTGACCACTGTGTTTCTCACCACTGTGTTTCTGACCACTGTGTTTCTGACCTGTGTGTTTCTGACCAGTGTGTTTCTGACCACTGTCTTTCTGACCAGTGTGTGTCTGACCACTCTGTTTCTGACCACTGTGTTTCTGACCAGTGTGTTCCTGACCAGTGTGTTTCTGACTAGTGTGTTTCTGACCACTGTGTTTCTGACCAGTGCGTTTCTGACCACTGTGTTACTGACCAGTGTGTTTGTGACCAGTGTGTTTCTGACCACTGTGTTTCTGACTACTGTGTTTCTGACCAGTGTGTTTCTGACCAGTGTGTCTCTGACCAGTGTGTTTCTAACCAGTGTGTTTCTGAACAGTGTGTGTCTGACGACTATGTTTCTAACTAGTGTGTTTCTGTCCAGTGTGTTTCTGACCACTGTGTTTCTGACCAGGGTGTTTCTGACCACTGTGTTTCTGACCACTGTGGTTCTGACCAGTGTGTTTCTGACCAGTGTGTTTCTCACCACTGTCTCTTTGACAACTGTGTTTCTGACCACTGTGTTTCTGACCACTGCGTTTCTGACCAGTGTGCTTCTGACCATTGTGTTTCTGACCAGTGTGTTTCTCAACACTGTCTCTTTGACAACTGTGTTTCTGACCACTGTGTTTCTGACCACTGCGTTTCTGACCAGTGTGCTTCTGACCATTGTGTTTCTGACCAGTGTGTTTCTCAACACTGTCTCTTTGACAACTGTGTTTCTGACCACTGTGTTTCTGACCACTGCGTTTCTGACCAGTGTGCTTCTGACCATTGTGTTTCTGACCAGTGTGTTTCTCAACACTGTCTCTTTGACAACTGTGTTTCTGACCACTGTGTTTCTGACCACTGCGTTTCTGACCAGTGTGCTTCTGACCATTGTGTTTCTGACCAGTGTGTTTCTCAACACTGTCTCTTTGACAACTGTGTTTCTGACCACTGTGTTTCTGACCACTGCGTTTCTGACCAGTGTGCTTCTGACCATTGTGTTTCTGACCAGTGTGTTTCTCAACACTGTCTCTTTGACAACTGTGTTTCTGACCACTGTGTTTCTGACCACTGCGTTTCTGACCAGTGTGCTTCTGACCATTGTGTTTCTGACCAGTGTGTTTCTCAACACTGTCTCTTTGACAACTGTGTTTCTGACCACTGTGTTTCTGACCACTGCGTTTCTGACCAGTGTGCTTCTGACCATTGTGTTTCTGACCAGTGTGTTTCTCAACACTGTCTCTTTGACAACTGTGTTTCTGACCACTGTGTTTCTGACCACTGCGTTTCTGACCAGTGTGCTTCTGACCATTGTGTTTCTGACCAGTGTGTTTCTCAACACTGTCTCTTTGACAACTGTGTTTCTGACCACTGTGTTTCTGACCACTGCGTTTCTGACCAGTGTGCTTCTGACCATTGTGTTTCTGACCAGTGTGTTTCTCAACACTGTCTCTTTGACAACTGTGTTTCTGACCACTGTGTTTCTGACCACTGCGTTTCTGACCAGTGTGCTTCTGACCATTGTGTTTCTGACCAGTGTGTTTCTCAACACTGTCTCTTTGACAACTGTGTTTCTGACCACTGTGTTTCTGACCACTGCGTTTCTGACCAGTGTGCTTCTGACCATTGTGTTTCTGACCAGTGTGTTTCTCAACACTGTCTCTTTGACAACTGTGTTTCTGACCACTGTGTTTCTGACCACTGCGTTTCTGACCAGTGTGCTTCTGACCATTGTGTTTCTGACCAGTGTGTTTCTCAACACTGTCTCTTTGACAACTGTGTTTCTGACCACTGTGTTTCTGACCACTGCGTTTCTGACCAGTGTGCTTCTGACCATTGTGTTTCTGACCAGTGTGTTTCTCAACACTGTCTCTTTGACAACTGTGTTTCTGACCACTGTGTTTCTGACCACTGCGTTTCTGACCAGTGTGCTTCTGACCATTGTGTTTCTGACCAGTGTGTTTCTCAACACTGTCTCTTTGACAACTGTGTTTCTGACCACTGTGTTTCTGACCACTGCGTTTCTGACCAGTGTGCTTCTGACCATTGTGTTTCTGACCAGTGTGTTTCTCAACACTGTCTCTTTGACAACTGTGTTTCTGACCACTGTGTTTCTGACCACTGCGTTTCTGACCAGTGTGCTTCTGACCATTGTGTTTCTGACCAGTGTGTTTCTCAACACTGTCTCTTTGACAACTGTGTTTCTGACCACTGTGTTTCTGACCACTGCGTTTCTGACCAGTGTGCTTCTGACCATTGTGTTTCTGACCAGTGTGTTTCTCAACACTGTCTCTTTGACAACTGTGTTTCTGACCACTGTGTTTCTGACCACTGCGTTTCTGACCAGTGTGCTTCTGACCATTGTGTTTCTGACCAGTGTGTTTCTCAACACTGTCTCTTTGACAACTGTGTTTCTGACCACTGTGTTTCTGACCACTGCGTTTCTGACCAGTGTGCTTCTGACCATTGTGTTTCTGACCAGTGTGTTTCTCAACACTGTCTCTTTGACAACTGTGTTTCTGACCACTGTGTTTCTGACCACTGCGTTTCTGACCAGTGTGCTTCTGACCATTGTGTTTCTGACCAGTGTGTTTCTCAACACTGTCTCTTTGACAACTGTGTTTCTGACCACTGTGTTTCTGACCACTGCGTTTCTGACCAGTGTGCTTCTGACCATTGTGTTTCTGACCAGTGTGTTTCTCAACACTGTCTCTTTGACAACTGTGTTTCTGACCACTGTGTTTCTGACCACTGCGTTTCTGACCAGTGTGCTTCTGACCATTGTGTTTCTGACCAGTGTGTTTCTCAACACTGTCTCTTTGACAACTGTGTTTCTGACCACTGTGTTTCTGACCACTGCGTTTCTGACCAGTGTGCTTCTGACCATTGTGTTTCTGACCAGTGTGTTTCTCAACACTGTCTCTTTGACAACTGTGTTTCTGACCACTGTGTTTCTGACCACTGCGTTTCTGACCAGTGTGCTTCTGACCATTGTGTTTCTGACCAGTGTGTTTCTCAACACTGTCTCTTTGACAACTGTGTTTCTGACCACTGTGTTTCTGACCACTGCGTTTCTGACCAGTGTGCTTCTGACCATTGTGTTTCTGACCAGTGTGTTTCTCAACACTGTCTCTTTGACAACTGTGTTTCTGACCACTGTGTTTCTGACCACTGTGTCTCTGACCACTGTGTTTCTGACCACTGTGTTTCTGACCAGTGTGTTTCTGACCACTGTCTTTCTGACCACTGTGTTTCTGACCAGTGTGTTTCTGACCACTGTCTTTCTGACCAGTGTGTTTCTGACCAGTGTGTTTCTGACCACTGTGTTTCTGACCACTCTGTTTCTGACCTCTGTGGTTCTGACCAGTGTGTTTCTGACCAGTGTGTTTCTGACTACTGTGTTTCTGACCACTGTGTTTCTGACCACTGTGTTTCGGACAAGTGTGTTTCTGACCACTGTGTTTCTGACCAGTGTGTTTCTGATCAGTGTGTTTCTGACCACTGTGTTTCTTCCAACTGGATTTCTGACCTCTCTGTTTCTGACCAGTGTGTTTCTGACCACTGTGTTTCCGACCAGTGTGTTTCTGACCACTGTATTTCTGACCACTGTGTTTCTGACCAGTGTGTTTCTGACCACTGTCTTTCTGACCAGTGTGTTTCTGACCAGTGTGTTTCTGACTAGTGTGTTTCTGACCAATGTGTTTCTGACCAGTGTGTTTCTGACCACTGTGTTTCTGACCAATGTGTTTCTGACCACTGTGTTTCTGACCTGTGTGTTTCTGACCACTGTGTTTCTGACCACTGTGTTTCTGACCAGTGTGTTTCTGACCACTGTGTTTCCAACCACTGTGTTTCTGACCACTGTGTTTCTGACCACTGTGTTTCTGACCCCTGTGTTTCTGACCACTGTGTTTCTGACCACTCTGTTGCTGACCTCTGTGTTTCTTACCAGTGTGTTTCTGACCACTGTGTTTCTGACCACTGTGTTTCTGACCACTGTGTTCTGACCAGTGTGTCTCTGACCACTTTGTGTCTGACTGGAGTATTTCTGACCAGTGTCTTTCAGACAAGAGTATTTCTGACCAGTGTGTTTCCGACCAGTGTGTTTCTGACCCCTATGTTTCTTCCCACTGTGTTTCTGACCACTGTGTTTCAGACCAGTGTGTTTCTGACCACTGTGCTTCTGACCACTGTGTTTCTGACCACTGTGTTTCTGACCAGTGTGTTTCTGACAAGTCTGTTTCTGACCAGTGTGTTTATGACCAGTGTGTTTCTGACCACTGTGTTCCTGACCACTGTGTTTCTGACCACTGTGTTTCTGACCAGTGTGTTTCTGACCACTGTGTTTCTGACCAATATGTTTCTGACCAGTGTGTTTCTGACCACTGTGTTTCTGTCCACTGTATTTCTGACCACTGTGTTTCTGACCAGTGTGTTTCTGACCACTGTGTTTCTGACCAATATGTTTCTGACCAGTGTGTTTCTGACCACTGTGTTTCTGTCCACTGTATTTCTGACCACTGTGTTTCTGACCTGTGTGTTTCTGACCAGTGTGTTTCTGACCACAGTGTTTCTGACCAGTGTGTTTCCGACCAGTGTGTTTTTGACCACTGTGTTTCTGACCACTGTGTTTCTGACCACTGTATTTCTGACCAATGTGTTTCCGACCCATGCGTTTCTGACCAGTGTGTTTCTGACCAGTGTGTTTCTGACCAGTGTGCTTCTGACCACTTTCTTTGTGACCACTGTGTTTCTGACCAGTGTGTTTCTGACCACTGCATTTCTGACCACTGTGTTTCTGACCAGTGTGTTTCTGACGACTGTGTTTCTGACCAGTGTGTATCTGACCAGTCTGTTTCTGACCATTGTGTTTCTGACCACTGTGTTTCTGACCACTGTGTTTCTGACCACTGAGTTTCATACCAGTGTGTTTCTGACCAGTGTGTTTCCAACCAGTGTGTTTCCAACCACTGTGTTTCTGACCACTGTGTTTCTGACCACTGTGTTTCTGATCACTGTGTTTCTGACCAGTGTGTTCCTGACCACTGTGTTTCTGACCACTGTGTTTCTGACCAATGTGTTTCTGACCAGTGTGTTTCTGACCAGTGTGTTTCTGACCAGTGTGTTTCTGACCACTGTGTTTCTGACCACTGTGTTTCTCACCTGTGTGTTTCTGACCACTGTTTCTGACAAGTGTATTTCTGACCACTGTGTTTCTGACCACTGTGTTTCTTATCAGTGTGTTTCTGACCACTGTGTTTCTGACCACGGTCTTTCTGACCACTGTGTTTCTGACTACTGTGTTTCTGACCACGGTGTGTCTGATCAGTGTGTTTCTGACCACTGTGTTTCTGAACACGTCTTTCTGACCACTGTGTTTCTGACCACTATGTTTCTGACCACTGTGTTTCTGACCACTGTGTTTCTGACCAGTGTGTTTCTGACCACTGTGTTTCTGACCAGTGTGTTTCTGACCACTGTGTTTCTGACCACTATGTTTCTGACCACTGTGTTTCTGACCACTGTGTTTCTGACCAGTGTGTTTCTGACCACTGTGTTTCTGACCAGTGTGTTTCTGACCACTGTGTTTCTGACCGCAGTGTATGTGACCAGTGTGTTTCTGACCACTGTGTTTCTGACCACTGTGTTACTGACGAGTGTGTTTCTAACCATTGTGTTTCTGATCAGTGTGTTTCTGACCACTGTGTTTCTGACCACTGTGTTTCTGACCACTGTATTTCTGACCACTGTGTTTCCGACCAGTGCGTTTCTGACCACTGTATTTCTGAACACTGTGTTTCTGACCAGAGTGTTCTGACCAGTGTGTTTCTGACCAGTTTTTTTCTGAACAGTGTGTTTCTGACCACTGTCTTTCTGACCAGTTTGTTTCTGACCATTGTGTTTCTGAGCACTGTGTTTCTGACAACTCTGTTTCTGGCCTCTGTGTTTCTGACCAGTGTGTTTCTGACCAGTGTATTTCTGACTACTGTGTTTCTGACCATTGTGTTTCTGACCACTGTGTTTCTGACCACTGTGTTTCTGACCACTTTGTGTCTGACTGGTGTGTTTCTGACCAGTGTGTTTCTGACCAGTGTGTTTCCGACCAGTGTCTTTCTGACCACTGTGTTTCTGACCACCATGTTTCTGACCACTGTGTTTCTCACCACTGTGTTTCTGAACACTGTGTTTCTGACCACTGTGTTTCTGACCCCTGTGTTTCTGACCACTGTTTTTCTGACCACTGTGTTTCTGACCACTGTGTTTCTGTCCAGTGTGTTTCTGACCACTGTGTTTCTAACCACTGTGTTTCTGACCAGCGTGTTTCTGACCACTCTGTTTCTGACCAGTGTGTTTATGACCAGTGTGTCTCTGACCACTGTGTTTCTGACCACTGTGTTTCTGACCACTGTGTTTCTGACCAATATGTTTCTGACCGCTGTGTTTCTGACCAATATGTTTCTGACCACTGTGTTTCTGACCACTGTGTTTCTGACCACTGTGTTTCTGACCACTGTGTTTCTGACCTGTGTGTTTCTGACCAGTGTGTTTCTGACCAGTGTGTTTCTGACCAGTGTGTTTCTGACTACTGTGTTTCTGACCATTGTGTTTCTGACCACTGTGTTTCTGACCACTGTGTTTCTGACCAGTGTGTTTCTGACCACTGTGTTTCTGACCACTGTGTTTCTGACCACTGTGTTTCTGACCACTGTGTTTCTGACCTGTGTGTTTCTGACCAGTGTGTTTCTGACCAGTGTGTTTCTGACCAGTGTGTTTCTGACCAGTGTGTCTCCGACCACTGTGTTTCTGACCATTGTCTTTCTGACCAGTGCATTTCTGGCCACTGTATTTCTGACCACAGTGTTTGTGACCACTGTGTTTTTGACCACTGTGTTTCTGATGACTGTGTTTCTGACCACTCTGTTTCCGTCCACTGTGTTTCTGACCAGTGTGTTTCTGATTACTGTGTTTCTAACCACTGTGTTTCTGACCAGTTTGTTTCTGATCAGTGTGTTTCTGACCACTGTGTTTCTGACCACTGTGTTTCTGACCAGTTTGTTTCTGACCAGTGTGTTTCTGACCAGTTTTTTTCTGAACAGTGTGTTTCTGACCACTGTGTTTCTGACCTGTGTGTTTCTGACCAGTGTGTTTCTGACCACTGTGTTTCTGACCACTTTGTGTCTCACTGGTGGTTTCTGACCGATGTGTTTCTGACCAGTGTGTTTCTGACCAGTGTTTTTCCGACCAGTGTCTTTCTGACCACTGTGTTTCTGACCACTGTCTTTCTGACCACTGTGTTTCTCACCACTGTGTTTCTGACCACTGTGTTTCTGACCACTGTGTTTCTGACCAGAGTGTTTCTGACCACTTTGTTTCTGACCAGTGTGTTTCTGACCCCTGTGCTTCTGACCACTGTGTTTCTGACCACAGTGTTTGTAACCACTGTGTTTCTGACCACTGTGTTTCTGACCACAGTGTTTCTGTCTGCTGTGTTTCTGACCACTGTTTTTCTGACCACTGTGTTTCTGACCAGTGTGTTTCTGACCAGGGTGTTTCTGACCACTGTGTTTCTGACCAGTGTGTTTCTGACCACTCTGTTTCTGACCAGTGTCTTTATGACCAGTGTGTTTCTAACCACTGTGCTTCTGACCACTGTGTTTCTGACCACTCTGTTTCGGACCACTGTGTTTCTGACCAATTTGTTTCTGACCAGTGTGTTTCTGACCAGTGTGTTTCTGACCACTGTGTTTCTGACCAGTGTGCTTCCGACCAGTGTGTTTCTGACCAATGTGTTTCTGACCACTGTGTTTCTGACCAGTGTGTTTCTGACAAATGTGTTTCTGACGACTTTCTTTCTGACCACTGTGTTTCTGACCACTGTGTTTCTGACCACTGTGTTTCTGACCACTGTGTCTGTGACCAGTGTGTTTCTGACCACTGTGTTTCTGACCAGTGTGTTTCTGTCCAGTGTGTTTCTTACCATTGTGTTTCTGACCACTGTGTTTCTCACCACTGTGTTTCTGACCACTGTGTTTTTGACCACTGTGTTTCGGACCAGTATGTTTCTGACCATTGTGTTTCTGCCCAGTGTTTTTCCGACCACTGTGTTTCTGACCATTGTGTTTCTGACCAGTGTAATTCTGGCCACTGTATTTTCTGACCACTGTGTTTCTGACCACTGTGTTGCTGACCACTTTGTTTCTTACCAGTGTGTTTCTGACCAGTGTGTTTCTGACCACTGTGTTTCTGACCACTGTGTTTCTGACCACTGTGTTTCTGACCACTGTGTTTCTGACCACTGTGTTTCTGACCAGTGTGCTTCTGACCACTGTGTTTCTGACCAGTGTGTTTCTGACCACTGTGTTTCTTACCTGTGTGTTTCTGATCAGTGTGTTTCTGACCACTGTGTTTCTGACCACTGTGTTTCTGACCACTGTGTTTCTGACCACTGTGTTTCTGACCCCTGTGCTTCTGACCAGTGTGTTTCTGACCACTGTGCTTCTGACCACTGTGTTTCTGACGACTGTGTTTCTGACCAGTGTGTGTCTGACCACTCTGTTTCTGACCACTGTGTTTCTGACCACTGCGTTTCTGACCAGTGCGTTTCTGACTAGTGTGTTTCTGACCACTGTGTTTCTGATTACTGTGTTTCTGACGACTGTGTTTCTGACCACTTTGTTTCTAACCACTGTGTTTCTGACCAGTGTGTTTCTGACCACTGTGTTTCTGATCACTGTGTTTCTGATGTGTGTGTTTCTGACCAGTGTGTTTCTACCCACTGTGTTTCTGACCACTGTGTTTCTGACCACTGTGTTTCTGACCACTGTTTTTCTGACCACTGTGTTTCTGATCACTGTGTTTCTCATGTGTGTGTTTCTCACCAGTGTGTTTCTACCCACTGTGTTTCTGACCAATGTGTTTCGGACCAGTGTGTTTCCGACCAGTGTGTTTCTGACCACTGTGTTTCTGACCAGTGTGTTTCTGACCAGTGTGTTTCTGACCACTGTGTTTCTGACCAGTGTGTTTCTGACCAATGTGTTTCGGACCAGTGTGTTTCCGACCAGTGTGTTTCTGACCACTGTGTTTCTGACCAGTGTGTTTCTGACCAGTGTGTTTCTGACCACTGTGTTTCTGACCAGTGTGTTTCTGATCAGTGCGTTTCTGACCACTGTGTTTCTGACCACTGTGTTTCTGACCACTGCGTTTCTGACCACAGTGTTTCGGACCAGTTTGTTCCTGATCACTGTATTTCTGACCACTGTGTTTCTGACCAGTGTGTTTCTGACCACTTTCTTTCTGACCAGTGTGTTTCTAACCAGTGTGTTTCTGACCACTGTGTTTCTGACCACTCTGTTTCTGACCTCTGTGTTTCTGACCAGTGTGTTTCTTACCAGTGTGTTTCTGGCTACTATGTTTCTGACCACTGTGTTTCTGACCACTGTGTTTCTGACCACTTTGTGTCTGACTGGTGTGATTCTGACCAGTGTGTTTCTGACCATTGTCTTTCTGACAAGTGCGTTTCCGACCAGTGTGTTTCTGACCACTGTGTTTCTGACCACTGTGTTTCTGACCAGTGTGTTTCTGACCACTGTGTTCCTGACCACCGTGTTTCTGACCACAGCTTTTCTGACCAGTGTGTTTCTGACCAGTGTGTTTCTGACCACTGTGTTTCTGACCACTGTGTTTCTGACCAGTGTGTTTCTGAGCACTCTGTTTCTGACCAGTGTGTTTATGACCAGTGTGTTTCTGACCACTGTGTTCCTGACCACTGTATTTGGGACAATTGTGTTTCTGACCACTGTGTTTCTGACTATTGTGTTTCTGACCAGTGTGTTTCTGACCACTGTGTTTCTGACCAATATGTTTCTGACCAGTGTGTTTCTGACCACTGTGTTTCTGACCAGTGTTTTTCTGACCAGGGTGTTTCTGACCACTGTGTTTCTGACAAGTGTGTTTCTGACCACTGTGTTTCCGACATCTGTCTTTCTGACCACTGTATTTCTGACCACTGAGTTTCTGACCACTGTGTTTCTGACCAGTGTGTTTCTGACCACTCTGTTTCTCACCACTGTGTTTCTGACCACTGCGTTTCTCACCACTGCGTTTCTGACTTGTGTTTCTGACCTCTGTGTTTCTGACCACTGTGTTTCTGACGACTGTGTTCCTGACCACTTTGTTTCTAACCACTGTGTTTCTGACCAGTGTGTTTCTGACCAGTGTTTCTGACCAGTATGTTTCTGACCACTGTGTTTATGACCAGTGTGCTTCCGACCACTGTGTTTCTGACCACTGTGTTTCGGACCACTGTGTTTCTGACCACTGTGTTTCTGACCACTGTGTTTCTGACTATAGTGTTTCTGACCACTGTGTTTCTGACCACAGTGTTTCTGACCACTGTGCTCCTGACCAGTGTGTTTCTGACCACTGTGTTTCTGACCA
>SZWC01017044.1:40337-54438 GCA_023375785.1 Penium margaritaceum
AGTGTTTCTGACGACTGTGTTTCTGACCAGTGTATTTCTGACCACTGTGATTCTGACCACTGTGTTTTTCACCAATTTGTTTCTGGCCAGTGTGTTTCTGACCGCTGTGTTTCTGACCACTGTGTTTCTGACCACTGTGTTTCTGACCACTGTGTTTCTGACCACTGTGTTTCGGACCACTGTGTTTCTGACCAGTGTATTTCTGACCACTGTGTTTCTCACCACTGTGTTTCCGGCCACTGTTTTTCTGACCACTGTGTTTCTGAGCACTGTGTTTATGACCAGTGTGTTTCTGACCAGTGTGTTTCTGACCACTGTGTTTCTAACCACTGTGTTTCTGAACACTGTGTTTCTGACCACTGTGTTTCTGACTACTGTGTTTCTGACCACTGTGTTTCTGACCAGTGTGTTTCTGACCACTGTGTTTCTGACCACTGTGTTTCTGACCACTGTGTTTCTCACCAGTGTGTTTCTGACCACTGTGTTTCTGACCACTGTGTTTCTGACCACTGTGTTTCTGACCACTGTGTTTCTCACCAGTGTGTTTCTGACCACTGTGTTTCTGACCACTGTGTTTCTGACCAGTGTGTTTCTGACCAGTCTGTTTCTGACCACTATGTGTCTGACCAGTGTGTTCCTGACCAGTGTGTTTCTGACCACGGTGTTTCTGACCACTGTGTTTCTGACCACTGTGTTTCTGACCACTGTGTTTCTGACCAGTGTGTTTCTGACCACTGTGTTTCTGCCCATTGAGCTTCTGACCACTGTGTTTCTGACCAGTGTGTTTCTGACCATTGTGTTTCTGACCACTGTGTTTGTGACCACTTTGTTTCTGACCAGTGTGTTTCTGACCAGTGTGTTTCTGACCACTGTGTTTCTGACCAGTGTGTTTCTGACCAGTGTGTTTCTGACCACTGTGTTTCTGACCACTGTGTTTGTGACCACTTTGTTTCTGACCAGTGTGTTTCTGACCAGTGTGTTTCTGACCACTGTGTTTCTGACCAGAGTGTTTCTGACCAGTGTGTTTCTGACCACTGTATTTCTGACAACTGTGTTTCTAACCACTGCGTTTCTGACCACTGTGTTTCTGACCAGTGTGTTTCTGACCAGTGTGTTTCTGACCACTATCTTTCTGACCAGTGTGTTTCTGACCAGTGTGTTTCTGACCAGTGTGTTTCTGACCACTGTGTTTCTGAGCATTGTGTTTCTGACCAGTGTGTTTCGGATCACTGTGTTTCTGACCACTGTGTTTCTGACCACTGTGTTTTTGACCACTGTGTTTCTGACCAGTGTGTTTCCGAACACTGTGTTTCTGCCCACTGTGTTTCCGACCACTGTGTTTCTGACCAGTGTGTTTCTGACCAGAGTTTTTCTGAGCATTGTGGTTCTGACCACTGCGTTTCTGACCAGTTCGTTGTTGAATATGTTTGCCCCTTGTTCAGTATTATACGACGGATCAGGAATGCTCTGCCCCTTGTGGAGGTATGACCCCTGGATTTGTTGGAGGGTGACTCAACTATGCTCTGTCTCATGTGAGATATGACCTGTGAGTACACCATGTAGGTGAGTGGTTAACTTGGCCATTTTGTTGATGTGGCCAAGTGAGAGGTCATGAGCTCGATCCTGGCTCCATGCACATCTTGGTTGTTTTAGAAGCTTCCAAGAAAGAAAGTCCATTGCTTCTGGGAAGCAACATGGCTGATCAGTCACCTTGGCACAAGGATGCTTATGTGTCAAGCCCACAGCGCAAGTCTCTTGGTGATGTGGCAGGGTCAAGCCACTTCTTAGGAATGTGCTTTTGAGTTCTAGGACTGGACACACAGCTATAAAAGGACTTGTCTTGTATGCTGATCAATCAACCCTTGCTTGATGCTCTCTTGCGTATTGACGACTTGAGCTCTTCTTGAGATGTAATGCTAAGGCGTTAGTACTCTTGAAGGTGAATTGTATGCCTGATTAAGTTTGAGGTGCACAACACATACCTGCAAAGGAAGAAGGTGTAAAAATCTTTGTGAGCTTTTTTGGTTTCGCGGCTTCTCTGCCGGAGGTGGTTAGCTCAGTAGCTAACAAAGGGTTATGGGCCCACTCCTCTGGTTAGAGAAGTTTCACGCACGCAACCACCAAAGTCACAAGCAGTGAGAGCGCCTTCGCTCTCACCCATCCTCTCTGTTTGCAGGTCAATCATCAGCCGGAGGAGAATGCAACGCATCTGCACCTTTCTGCCTTGGGAGCTGACATCAGCCTACATCAGCCTACATCAGCCTACATCTGCTTGCATCCGCCAACGTGAACAGGGCCAGCAGTTGCCTCTTCTCGCCAACAGCCTTTAACGGCCTCAAACACAGGTGCATCGGCATCAACAACAGGTGCAGCAGCTATAGCAGTTGTAGGTGTAGGGATGGCAGGGACAGGGGAACCAGGGAATCATTCTCCCATCCTCAAGTTTGATGGAGAGGGGTTTGCTCTCTGGAAGTGGCAGTTTGAGATCATCATGGATGATAGAGACTTGCTAGGATATTTTGATGGAAGTATCCCAGCACCAAAGGAGGAGGGTGCTGACCTTGTGGCATGGGTCAAGCTCAACAAGAAGGCTCTTGCCGTTCTTGTGTCCTCCATACAACCCTCAGTCCTCTCACACATCAGCGGTTGTACAGTGGCAGCCGCGGCATACGCCAAACTGGGCAAGGTGTTTCAGTCCTCCTCACTTGCGAACCGTCTCTTCATTCTACAAAACCTCATCAGTATGAGGCTTGGTGAAGGGGAGGATGTCTCCGCCTTTATGCAGAAGTTTGAGACTCTCTTGCAACAAGCCAACGGCATGGGGTGGGACCTGAAATCAGATATGCAGGCCATGATTTTTCTGATGACGCTGCCGGAGAGCTGGGGTCCCATGATCACAGTGATTGGAGGGTGGACGGAAGAGCAAGTATCCTACACCACCGTCTCGGAGTATGTACAGAATGAAGCCATGCGTCGCAACAGTAGTGAAGCAAACATGGCTACCTTTGCCTCACGAAGCAGCGGTGCCTTTCGTAATACCTCCTCCTCTGGATACAAGGGAAACAACGGCACTGGTGGAAGGGGTCCAAAGCGTCAAGGAAACTGCCATAACTGTGGTTACGCTGGAAACTGGGCTCGGGAGTGCCGGGCACCCAAGAAGGAGGGAGGAGACGAGGATGAATGGCGAGGGGGACATGGTGGGAAGGATCCCACAAGCTTGATGGCCAAGTGTGCCTCCAACAAAGGGAGGGCGATACTCAGGCCAGGAGATTACGGCCTTGACTCGGGTACAAACAAGCACACCACCTATGAGAAGAGAGACTTCATCTCTCTTGCTCCATGCAACAAAAACTTCAGAGTCGCCAACGGCAAGGTTGAGGCAGCTGAGGGGATTGGTGACAAGCTGGTCACAGTGGGTGTCAACGGTGCGGACTCCGACCTCAAGCTAGAGGGGGTAGTCTACTTGCCCTCCTTCACAGCCAACCTGCTCTCTGTCTCTAAGATAACGGACCATGGCATGACAGTTGTTTTTACAGAGAAGGAAGCAGTGATAGTCCCTACCAAGGACATCAGCATTTCCTACCCTGCCAAGAAGGTTGTTGCACACGTCCCTCGCGTTGATGGACTCTACGTCTTGCAAACCAAGACAACATCAACGGCTGAATCTTTGGCCGGGAGTGACGATGAGGAGAGCAACGATGCAGACTCTGATGACGAAGGACATGTTGGAGCAGCGGAAGCAGTGGCACCGGAAGATTCGGCAACAAAACCAGACGCAAATGCAGCCACCGAGGCTGTTCATTCTAGCCAGTGCACATCGTCGGAGAACCTGTGGCACAGGCGCTTTGGGCACGTGGCTCATCGCACATTGGTACTCATGGATAAGCAGGAGCTAGTGCGTGGGATGGAGCTAGGTGATGAGGCGGAGGGAGCTGGGATCTTGTGTGAGCCATGCCTTCAAGGCAAGGCCAAGAAGAAACCTTTCAAGCGTAATGGTACGCGTGCTCTCGCACCCCTTGACCTCATCCACTCTGACGNATGCAGACTCTGATGACGAAGGACATGTTGGAGCAGCGGAAGCAGTGGCACCGGAAGATTCGGCAACAAAACCAGACGCAAATGCAGCCACCGAGGCTGTTCATTCTAGCCAGTGCACATCGTCGGAGAACCTGTGGCACAGGCGCTTTGGGCATGTGGCTCATCGCACATTGGTACTCATGGATAAGCAGGAGCTAGTGCGTGGGATGGAGCTAGGTGATGAGGCGGAGGGAGCTGGGATCTTGTGTGAGCCATGCCTTCAAGGCAAGGCCAAGAAGAAACCTTTCAAGCGTAATGGTACGCGTGCTCTCGCACCCCTTGACCTCATCCACTCTGACGTGTGTGGTCCCTTTCGCATACCGTCCAATGGAGGTAGCAGATATTTCCTCACATGCATCGAAGACAACAGCCGCAAGGTCTGGATATACTTTCTCAAAAAGAAAAGTGAGGTGAAGGAGAATCTGCAAGCCTTTGTCGCTATGGTCGAGCCACAGAGTGGAAGGAAGGTGAAGGCATTCAGGACGGACAATGGGGGGGAGTACGAAGCCTGCAGGGAGTGGCTCAAGGCACAGGGCATTGAACACCAGAAAACTACTCCCTACTCACCTCAAAGCAACGGCGTAGCAGAGAGGATGATTCAGACCCTCCTTGGCATGACAAGGTGCATGCTCTTTGACGCCAAGTTGCCTCCTAGGTTCTGGGCTGAAGCAGCACGCACGGCTACATATCTTGTGAACCTCACACCTGCAGCAGCTCTGCGAAGGAGAGGCAAGAAGAAGCAGAAACAGCAGCTGAAGACACCTCAAGAAGCATGGTCGGGCAGGAAGCCGGACGCCTCCCATCTCAAGGTGTTTGGTTGCACCGGCTTTGCCAAGGTCCAGGCGGGTGAGGGTCCTGGAAAGCTCGATGCAAGAGCACGAAAGTGTATTTTCATCGGCTATGACACCGCCCACAGAGCTTATCGAATGTGGGACCTAGGAGCTAAGAAGGTCATCCGCAGCAAAGACGTGGATTTCCACGAACGTTCAGTGAGTAAGGGAGAGCTTCTTGAACTTGAGAACACTCCAAAACAGGGAGAGTGGCTCACTCTTCTTGAGGAGGGAGAAGAAGCACCAGCACAATGGCATGGGTTGGGTACTACAACAGGGAGAGAAGCTGATGAACATGACTCGGAGGAATCAGCCTCCGAGTCCGACGTATCTGATCCTCCAGACCATGAGGAGGATACCTCTCCCCCCATCGACGACAAAACAAACCTCCAGCCTCTACATCAACAGCAACAGCAAGCAGGTCCAAGGAGCAGTTCACGTCTGAAAGTTCCTCGGCAGCATTACGATGCAGATAGGGGTGAATGGACAGGCTTCAACTATTCGTTCATGGTTCAAGAGGAGCCAACGTCTGTCGCAGAGGCACTCGCGCGGCCTGACAAAGCTGAGTGGGATGAAGCAATTCGCAGTGAACTCAGCTCCATCGAGGAGAATGGGACATGGGTACTGGTGGACAGACCTGCCGGCGCTCATGTTGTGGGTTCCAAGTGGGTGCTGAAAGTAAAAAGGAAACAGGATGGTAAGATAGACAAGTACAAGGCACGGGTGGTAGCAAAGGGGTTCTCTCAACGGCCTGGCGCAGAGTACGATGAGACCTTTGCTCCCGTTGTGACGTTTGCCTCCATCCGGTCAATGCTCGCCATTGCTGCTGCCAAGAACATGGAGGTCCACCAGATGGATGTCAAGACAGCCTTCCTTTACGGCAAACTTGACAAGGAGGTGTTGATGGAGGTTCCAGAGGGGGTTGATGCGCCCGAGGGCAAGGTGTGCAGGCTGGTGAAGGCGCTCTATGGGCTAAAACAAGCGCCAAGACTTTGGTACCAAGAGATGGATACATTCATNAGAAAATCCACCTCCGGCTTTGTGTGTATGCTAAATGGAGGTGCTGTCAGTTGGGCGAGTCGCAAGCAGGAGTGTGTCTCTCTGTCAACAGCTGAAGCTGAGTACATTGCATTGGCTGAGGTGTGTAAAGAGGTGCAGTGGCTTCAAAGCTTGCTCTCTGAGTGAAGGCACCACAGGCAACGGCAACAATCATCAAGATTGACAACATGAGCGTGATTGACATGTCCAAGAACCCTGTTCTGTCCAAGCGCACAAAGCACATCGAGATCCGCTACCACTATGCTCGGGACATGGTCTACAAGCAAACAGTGGAGCTGGAGTATGTCGGCACCAAGCTGAACCGGGCTGACATGCTTACAAAGCCATTGGACAAGGATCTCCACCAGGCAGGCAGGCAAGGTATCGGCATGGTCAACGCAAGTGATGAAGAATGATGATGGAAACTGACGCAAGGTGCAAGGGAGAGATTTTTTGAATATGTTTGCCCCTTGTTCAGTATTGTACGACGGATCAGGAATGCTCTACCCCTTGTGGAGGTATCACCCCTGGATTTGTTGTAGGGTGACTCAACTATGCTCTGTCTCATGTGAAATATGACCTGTGAGTGCACCATGTAGGTGAGTGGTTAACTTGGCCATTTTGTTGATTTGGCCAAGTGAGAGGTCATGAGCTCGATCCTGGCTCCATGCACATCTTGGTTGTTTTAGGAGCTTCCAAGAAAGAAAGTCCACTGCTTCTGGGAAGCAACACGTCTGATCAGTCACCTTGGCACAAGGATGCTTATGTGTCAAGCCCACAGCGCAAGTCTCTTGGTGATGTGGCAGGGTCAAGCCACTTCTTAGGAATGTGCTTTTGAGTTCTAGGACTGGACACACAGCTATAAAAGGACTTGTCTTGCATGCTGATCAATCAACCCTTGCTTGATGCTCTCTTGCATATTGACGACTTGAGCTCTTCTTGAGATGTAATGCTAAGGCGTTAGTACTCTTCAAGGTGAAGTGTATGCCAGATTAAGTTTAGGGTGCACAACACATACCTGCAAAAGGAAGAAGGTGTAAAAACCTTTGTGAGCTTTTTTGGTTTCGCGGCTTCTCTGCCGAAGGTGGTTAGCTCAGTACCTAACATTTGTTTCTGACCAGTGTGTTTCTGACCACGGTGTTTCCGACCACTTTGTTTCTGACCACTGTGTTTCTGAGCAGTGTGTTTCTGACCACTGTGTTTCTGAGCAGTGTGTTTCTGACCACTGTGTTTCTGACCAGTGTTTTTCTGATCAATGTGTTTCTGACTAGTGTGTTTCTGACCAGTGTGTTTCTGACCACTGTGTTTCTGACCACTGTGTTTCTAACCACTTTTTTTCTGTCCACTGTGTTTCTGACCACTGTGTTTTTGACCACTGTGTTTCTGACCACTGTGTTTCTGACCACTGTGTTTCTGACCACTGTGTTTCTGACCACTGTGTTTCTGACCACTGTGTTTCTGACCACTGTGTTTTTGACCACTGTGTTTCTGACCACTGTGTTTCTGACCACTGTGTTTCTGACCACTGTGTTTCTGACCACTGTGTTTCTGACCACTGTGTTTCTGACCACTGTGTTTGTGACCACTTTGTTTCTGACCACTGTGTTTCTGACCACAGTGTTTCTGACCAGTGTGTTTCTCACCACTGTGTTTCTGACCACTGTGTTTCTGACCACTGCGTTTCTGACCACTGTGTTTCTGACCAGTGTGTTTCTGACCAATGTGTTTCTGGCCACTATGTTTCTGACCAGTGTGTTTCTGACCAGTGCTTTTCTGACCAGTGTGTTTCTGACGAGTGTGTTTCTGACCAATGTGTTTCTGACCATTGTGTTTCTCACCACTGTGTTTCTGACCACTGTCTTTCTCACCACTGTGTTTCTGACCACTGTCTTTCTCACCACTGTGTTTCTGACCACTGTCTTTCTCACCACTGTGTTTCTGACCACTGTCTTTCTCACCACTGTGTTTCTGACCACTGTCTTTCTCACCACTGTGTTTCTGACCACTGTCTTTCTCACCACTGTGTTTCTGACCACTGTCTTTCTCACCACTGTGTTTCTGACCACTGTCTTTCTCACCACTGTGTTTCTGACCACTGTCTTTCTCACCACTGTGTTTCTGACCACTGTCTTTCTCACCACTGTGTTTCTGACCACTGTCTTTCTCACCACTGTGTTTCTGACCACTGTCTTTCTCACCACTGTGTTTCTGACCACTGTCTTTCTCACCACTGTGTTTCTGACCACTGTCTTTCTCACCACTGTGTTTCTGACCACTGTCTTTCTCACCACTGTGTTTCTGACCACTGTCTTTCTCACCACTGTGTTTCTGACCACTGTCTTTCTCACCACTGTGTTTCTGACCACTGTCTTTCTCACCACTGTGTTTCTGACCACTGTCTTTCTCACCACTGTGTTTCTGACCACTGTCTTTCTCACCACTGTGTTTCTGACCACTGTCTTTCTCACCACTGTGTTTCTGACCACTGTCTTTCTCACCACTGTGTTTCTGACCACTGTCTTTCTCACCACTGTGTTTCTGACCACTGTCTTTCTCACCACTGTGTTTCTGACCACTGTCTTTCTCACCACTGTGTTTCTGACCACTGTCTTTCTCACCACTGTGTTTCTGACCACTGTCTTTCTCACCACTGTGTTTCTGACCACTGTCTTTCTCACCACTGTGTTTCTGACCACTGTCTTTCTCACCACTGTGTTTCTGACCACTGTCTTTCTCACCACTGTGTTTCTGACCACTGTCTTTCTCACCACTGTGTTTCTGACCACTGTCTTTCTCACCACTGTGTTTCTGACCACTGTCTTTCTCACCACTGTGTTTCTGACCACTGTCTTTCTCACCACTGTGTTTCTGACCACTGTCTTTCTCACCACTGTGTTTCTGACCACTGTCTTTCTCACCACTGTGTTTCTGACCACTGTCTTTCTCACCACTGTGTTTCTGACCACTGTCTTTCTCACCACTGTGTTTCTGACCACTGTCTTTCTCACCACTGTGTTTCTGACCACTGTCTTTCTCACCACTGTGTTTCTGACCACTGTCTTTCTCACCACTGTGTTTCTGACCACTGTCTTTCTCACCACTGTGTTTCTGACCACTGTCTTTCTCACCACTGTGTTTCTGACCACTGTCTTTCTCACCACTGTGTTTCTGACCACTGTCTTTCTCACCACTGTGTTTCTGACCACTGTCTTTCTCACCACTGTGTTTCTGACCACTGTCTTTCTCACCACTGTGTTTCTGACCACTGTCTTTCTCACCACTGTGTTTCTGACCACTGTCTTTCTCACCACTGTGTTTCTGACCACTGTCTTTCTCACCACTGTGTTTCTGACCACTGTCTTTCTCACCACTGTGTTTCTGACCACTGTGTTTCTGACCACGGTGTTTCTTACCACTGTGTTTCTGACCACTGTGTTTCTGACCAGTTTGTTTCTGACCAGTGTGTTTCTGACCCCTGTGTTTCTGACCAGTGTGTTTCTGACCAGTGTGTTTCTGACCCCTGTGTTTCTGACCAGTGTGATTCTGACTACTGTGTTTCTGACCACTGTGTTTCTGACCACCGTGTTTCTGACCAGTGTTTTTCTGACCACGGTGTTTCTGACAACTGTGTTTCTGACCAGTGTGTTTCTGACCCCTGTGTTTCTGACCAGTGTGATTCTGACTACTGTGTTTCTGACCACTGTGTTTCTGACCACCGTGTTTCTGACCAGTGTTTTTCTGACCACGGTGTTTCTGACAACTGTGTTTCTGACCAGTGTGTTTCTGACCCCTGTGTTTCTGACCAGTGTGATTCTGTCTACTGTGTTTCTGACCACTGTGTTTCTGACCACTGTGTTTGTGACCACTGTGTTTCTGACCACTGTGTTTCTGACCACTGTGTTTCTGACCACTGTGTTTCTGACCAGTGTGTTTCCCGACCAGTGTGTTTATGACCAGTGTGTTTCTGACCGCTGTGTTTCTGACCACTGTGTTTCTGACTACTGTGCTTCTGACCACTGTGTTTCTGACCAGTGTGTTTCTGACCACGGTGTTTCTGACCAGTGTGTTTTTGACCAGTGTGTTTCTGACCACTGTGTTTCTGACCACTGTGTTTCTGAGCATTGTGTTTCTGACCAGTGTGTTTCGGACCACTGTGTTTCTGACCACTGTGTTTCTGACCACTGTGTTTCTGACCACTGTGTTTCTGACCAGTGTGTTTCCGACTTCTGTGTTTCTGACCACTGTGTTTCCGACCACTGTGTTTCTGACCAGTGTGTTTCTGACTTCTGTGTTTCTGACCACTGTGTTTCCGACCACTGTGTTTCTGACCAGTGTGTTTCCGACTTCTGTGTTTCTGACCACTGTGTTTCCGACCACTGTGTTTCTGACCAGTGTGTTTCCGACTTCTGTGTTTCTGACCACTGTGTTTCCGACCACTGTGTTTCTGACCAGTGTGTTTCCGACTTCTGTGTTTCTGACCACTGTGTTTCCGACCACTGTGTTTCTGACCAGTGTGTTTCCGACTTCTGTGTTTCTGACCACTGTGTTTCCGACCACTGTGTTTCTGACCAGTGTGTTTCCGACTTCTGTGTTTCTGACCACTGTGTTTCCGACCACTGTGTTTCTGACCAGTGTGTTTCCGACTTCTGTGTTTCTGACCACTGTGTTTCCGACCACTGTGTTTCTGACCAGTGTGTTTCCGACTTCTGTGTTTCTGACCACTGTGTTTCCGACCACTGTGTTTCTGACCAGTGTGTTTCCGACTTCTGTGTTTCTGACCACTGTGTTTCCGACCACTGTGTTTCTGACCAGTGTGTTTCCGACTTCTGTGTTTCTGACCACTGTGTTTCCGACCACTGTGTTTCTGACCAGTGTGTTTCCGACTTCTGTGTTTCTGACCACTGTGTTTCCGACCACTGTGTTTCTGACCAGTGTGTTTCCGACTTCTGTGTTTCTGACCACTGTGTTTCCGACCACTGTGTTTCTGACCAGTGTGTTTCCGACTTCTGTGTTTCTGACCACTGTGTTTCCGACCACTGTGTTTCTGACCAGTGTGTTTCCGACTTCTGTGTTTCTGACCACTGTGTTTCCGACCACTGTGTTTCTGACCAGTGTGTTTCCGACTTCTGTGTTTCTGACCACTGTGTTTCCGACCACTGTGTTTCTGACCAGTGTGTTTCCGACTTCTGTGTTTCTGACCACTGTGTTTCCGACCACTGTGTTTCTGACCAGTGTGTTTCCGACTTCTGTGTTTCTGACCACTGTGTTTCCGACCACTGTGTTTCTGACCAGTGTGTTTCCGACTTCTGTGTTTCTGACCACTGTGTTTCCGACCACTGTGTTTCTGACCAGTGTGTTTCCGACTTCTGTGTTTCTGACCACTGTGTTTCCGACCACTGTGTTTCTGACCAGTGTGTTTCCGACTTCTGTGTTTCTGACCACTGTGTTTCCGACCACTGTGTTTCTGACCAGTGTGTTTCCGACTTCTGTGTTTCTGACCACTGTGTTTCCGACCACTGTGTTTCTGACCAGTGTGTTTCCGACTTCTGTGTTTCTGACCACTGTGTTTCCGACCACTGTGTTTCTGACCAGTGTGTTTCCGACTTCTGTGTTTCTGACCACTGTGTTTCCGACCACTGTGTTTCTGACCAGTGTGTTTCCGACTTCTGTGTTTCTGACCACTGTGTTTCCGACCACTGTGTTTCTGACCAGTGTGTTTCCGACTTCTGTGTTTCTGACCACTGTGTTTCCGACCACTGTGTTTCTGACCAGTGTGTTTCCGACTTCTGTGTTTCTGACCACTGTGTTTCCGACCACTGTGTTTCTGACCAGTGTGTTTCCGACTTCTGTGTTTCTGACCACTGTGTTTCCGACCACTGTGTTTCTGACCAGTGTGTTTCCGACTTCTGTGTTTCTGACCACTGTGTTTCCGACCACTGTGTTTCTGACCAGTGTGTTTCCGACTTCTGTGTTTCTGACCACTGTGTTTCCGACCACTGTGTTTCTGACCAGTGTGTTTCCGACTTCTGTGTTTCTGACCACTGTGTTTCCGACCACTGTGTTTCTGACCAGTGTGTTTCCGACTTCTGTGTTTCTGACCACTGTGTTTCCGACCACTGTGTTTCTGACCAGTGTGTTTCCGACTTCTGTGTTTCTGACCACTGTGTTTCCGACCACTGTGTTTCTGACCAGTGTGTTTCCGACTTCTGTGTTTCTGACCACTGTGTTTCCGACCACTGTGTTTCTGACCAGTGTGTTTCCGACTTCTGTGTTTCTGACCACTGTGTTTCCGACCACTGTGTTTCTGACCAGTGTGTTTCCGACTTCTGTGTTTCTGACCACTGTGTTTCCGACCACTGTGTTTCTGACCAGTGTGTTTCCGACTTCTGTGTTTCTGACCACTGTGTTTCCGACCACTGTGTTTCTGACCAGTGTGTTTCCGACTTCTGTGTTTCTGACCACTGTGTTTCCGACCACTGTGTTTCTGACCAGTGTGTTTCCGACTTCTGTGTTTCTGACCACTGTGTTTCCGACCACTGTGTTTCTGACCAGTGTGTTTCCGACTTCTGTGTTTCTGACCACTGTGTTTCCGACCACTGTGTTTCTGACCAGTGTGTTTCCGACTTCTGTGTTTCTGACCACTGTGTTTCCGACCACTGTGTTTCTGACCAGTGTGTTTCCGACTTCTGTGTTTCTGACCACTGTGTTTCCGACCACTGTGTTTCTGACCAGTGTGTTTCCGACTTCTGTGTTTCTGACCACTGTGTTTCCGACCACTGTGTTTCTGACCAGTGTGTTTCCGACTTCTGTGTTTCTGACCACTGTGTTTCCGACCACTGTGTTTCTGACCAGTGTGTTTCCGACTTCTGTGTTTCTGACCACTGTGTTTCCGACCACTGTGTTTCTGACCAGTGTGTTTCCGACTTCTGTGTTTCTGACCACTGTGTTTCCGACCACTGTGTTTCTGACCAGTGTGTTTCCGACTTCTGTGTTTCTGACCACTGTGTTTCCGACCACTGTGTTTCTGACCAGTGTGTTTCCGACTTCTGTGTTTCTGACCACTGTGTTTCCGACCACTGTGTTTCTGACCAGTGTGTTTCCGACTTCTGTGTTTCTGACCACTGTGTTTCCGACCACTGTGTTTCTGACCAGTGTGTTTCCGACTTCTGTGTTTCTGACCACTGTGTTTCCGACCACTGTGTTTCTGACCAGTGTGTTTCCGACTTCTGTGTTTCTGACCACTGTGTTTCCGACCACTGTGTTTCTGACCAGTGTGTTTCCGACTTCTGTGTTTCTGACCACTGTGTTTCCGACCACTGTGTTTCTGACCAGTGTGTTTCCGACTTCTGTGTTTCTGACCACTGTGTTTCCGACCACTGTGTTTCTGACCAGTGTGTTTCCGACTTCTGTGTTTCTGACCACTGTGTTTCCGACCACTGTGTTTCTGACCAGTGTGTTTCCGACTTCTGTGTTTCTGACCACTGTGTTTCCGACCACTGTGTTTCTGACCAGTGTGTTTCTGATCACTGTGTTTCTGACCAGTGTGTTTCTGACCAGTGTGTTTCTGACCACTGTGTTTCTGACCACTGTGTTTCGGACCACTGTGTTTCTGACCACTGTGTTTCTGACCAGTGTGATTCTGACCACTGTGTTTCTGACCACTGTGTTTCTGACCATCGTGTTTCTGACCAGTCTGTTTCTGATCAGTGTGTTTCTGACCACGGTGTTTCTGACCAGTGTGTTTCTGACCACTGTGTTTCTGACCACTGTGTTTCTGACCACTTTGTTTCTGACCACTGTTTTTCTGACCACTGTGTTTCTGACCTCAGTGTTTCTGACCACTGTGTTTCTGACCAGTGTGTTTCTGACCACTGTGTTTCTGACCACTGTGTTTCTGACCAGTGTGTTTCTGACAACTGTGTTTCTTACCAGTGTGTTTCTGACCAGTGTGTTTCTGACCCCGGTGTTTCTGACCAGTGTGCTTCAGACCAGTGTGTTTCTGACCCCTGTGTTTCTGACCATTGTGATTCTGACTACTGTGTTTCTGACCACTGTGTTTCTGCCCAACATGTTTCCGACCAGTGTGTTTCTGACCACTGTGTTTCTGACCAGTGTGTTTCTGACAAGTGTGTTTCTGACCACTGTGTTTCTGACCA
>SZWC01017045.1:8558-35685 GCA_023375785.1 Penium margaritaceum
AGGAGGGAGGGAGGGAGGGAGTGAGGGAGGGAAGGAGGGAGGGAGGGAAACAGATCCGTGAGAACTCACAAGGGATGAGACATAGTGGTCGGAGTCGAAACCCTTGGCATTGATGTCCAAACGAGCAGAGGCAGCAGACGCCTGCGCTTGCACGTCGTCTTCCCCAGCCCCCTTTGCTGCGCCGTAATACCCCTCCAGCAGACTCTTCACTCGCCTCGCCCTCTCCTCCATCTCTGCCGAGCGTGCCTGATCAAGCCCGTGCGACGGCCACGTCTCAAGGCCTCTCCTGAGATCCTCCTGGGGTCTGACTATGTGTCCTCGCCCCTTCGCCGCATTGGCCCTCAATCCTCCAGCTGGTGGTGTGGGCCCTAGCAATGCAGAGTGGCGCGCTGCAGTAACTGCTCAACACGAAGTCCGTACGCCGGTATCATGCCTGTCCGAAAGGACTAGATGCGAAATTGAATGTTTGCCTCTAATATCGGACAGAGATGTCCTTTCGGGCCCTCCAGTTTGGTCCACTTCAGGATGTGCAGAGAAGTCTTCTGTCAAAACAAGCCACAATGTTAGTGCCAGCTTGTTTTCACGCCATCACCATTTCAGCTGGTTCTCAATGCTACTCTAGAAAGTCCATTTTCATCTCCAATTGTCACAATAATGGGAATGTCAATGTCCCAAACCCACTAGTCAAAGTAAGTCCAAGCCCGCCATCTCAAAGGATTTCAAGCTATGTTAACATCAAACTTCAAAAATTCTCTAATCTTGATATCTTGAATGCCAGTTTAGCTTACTTGATGTTAAGAAAAACTGCATGGGCCAGGTGTTATTCAATTATGGGTGACCTATCTTCGTGGCTTTCGCCCTGATCATCAGCACTGTATACATGTTGCTTAAGTGGTATCATAACACCTCGATTGCAACCCTACTTGTTTAGCACCATTTTGGCTCTCCTTCTTGGCACAGAGGGGTGCAACGAAATAGCTAGAAGGGAAAATAAAAAACAAGGGACTCTTCGTCAAGATATAAGGTTGAGGCAAAGACCACGGCGTTGTGATGTAAGTTGTCCGCACTTCATTGTACAACATGGTGTGACCACTCAACCATGACCATGCTCGTGTGAATCCCTGATGCAAACCCAGACCAGACTGGAGCACTATCGGGTGGTGACCCAACCCATCAGCAGCTGTCAGACAGCTACCACGACGTACCAAGTGCTTACTAGGGTTATTCGTATGTTTTCTGCATTTGCCTAGAGTTTTCTCCATGGACTGGCTCTTGAGCCCGATTTACATGTTTTGAATGCTTTTTCCACGGATTGGTATTGGACATGTGCGTGTTGACCAGTCTTGGCGTCTCGCTCGAGATTCTGCATCTTTTGGTTGAGACGATGTTGCATTTTTATGCTTATGCAGAGTTGTGCCCAAAATGGTGGGTTGGGGCCAAGTTTAGGACAAACTAACACTATCGCGTGTGTCACCCTCCCCATTCACTATCGCTGGTATTCATGTTGTTTGCTTATCATTTGTCATCTCTCTTTGCACTGCTAAGCTATTCGAACTTTGAAACCTTGCGCATCCCCCTATCCTAGCCCTTGATGTTTCTCGCACATGCTTGGTTGCTAGTGGATTGGCAAAACTGAGCAGTGTTTCCACATCAGCGGAAGTAAGGCTATGAAACTTCGTACTAGTTTGTCATGGTACTAGTGCGGTGAGACCTTTCTCGCTAAGTTGTGTTGGAGAGGCACAGCACCAACAGGAGTGGTGAGAGTAACCGATGTTGTGGTATCCTAGGACTTGTCGCAAGAGACGTCGTCAGGAAAGATGTCGTCCAGACATCAGCAACAATGATGTCATCATGTGATCGTTAGAGTGGGCGACAGCACCAACAGTGGCAGCATGAGTTACCACCGCCGTTGTAACAACAGCAGTTGTGGATGCAATGAGTTGTAATAACAACACGGAGCGTTAGAGGAAGCACCATGTAGCAGCAACAAGTCGTCTGGCTTCAACTTGTGAAAAAAAAAGGAAATGAAGGTAGCGGTGATGGCTGCAACAGAATCGGGTGGCCATAGTAGCAGCAGCAGCAATGAACAACAAGAGCACCATAGCAATGGCAACAGAGGTCGCAATAGCACAACTGCAGCATTACATGTGCTACACCGATAGCAATGACAGTAGCAATGGCACCACTGTAGTACCACCATAGCAACAGTAGATGTTATAGTAGCACAACATTCATGTCTGCTTAAGTTGCAGCAGCCTTGCAATGGCAATATTCCCAGCTGCTTTCTTCCGCAATAGCACAATAGTTGCTACTCAGTTGCTTTGCAAACTACTAGTATGCGGCCACATAGTACTTCCGTAGGTCAACGCAACTCCTGTGTAGCCGCGAGTAGGGAGTGACGTGGTCAACCTCCTTCCACAACCACACCAACTCCACGTAAGAAAAAAAATAAACAACAAGTTTCCGTACCTCTAGTCTCCTTCTTTACTAGTTTTTCAATGCTAGCGTTTCCACACCGGCATATAAAACATGAGCGTCATCATCATCGATGTTCATGCCAACATTTTTGGGTCCAAACAACTATGCTTGTCCGTGTTCCAACTCATAAGAAATGCTAACCGTTCTTGATTCAAATGACTTGAATCGAACATCGAGACTTCATCATCACATTACGACAATGATGTTGGGTTCCACTACTAGGAGGTACTTTTCCATGAGTGATTGGTGCAAAGGGGATGTGGCCCTAGTACGTGAGCCAGTACCATACTAGAGATGCCTGCCAGACTTTGCAATAGCAAGAGCCATGTGTGGTCTGCTCTACATTGTTCCCTAGGAGACGGTCATGGACTTCGGTCCTTTCCTAGACGCACATGGGACAGGTGACAGGGCCGACCCTTACCGCGGATGGGAGCTGGCCCTCACCTTGTTCATTGTATAGACACACGCGATAAGGGTTGCCCGCCTTAGGGAATTCCACTCCCTATGCATGGGAGATTCAGAGTTGGCAATAGCATACTGGCACCATGCAATGCGCATTTGCAACCGCCTGGGCACTAGCGGAGGGTCCTAGCTCTAAGCGGTCGACATCATCATGTTCAGTGCACGGATGGAGTACACCGACCTTTTCACATTCTTCTGTCAATCTGTCCTAGAGGGTTTGTCTCATTCCCTTTAGCTGTTTCCTTGGATCCAATGGTAGTACATCTAGAAGATAGGGAAAAGGAGGTTGTTCATGCGCTTTAGATGAACTCCTTGGTAGGGTTGGAGACTGCTTTCCCAACCACCCCTCTCACTCTCATCACCTCGTCTCCCACTTCTTCTTCCTCTCCCTCTTTCATGCCTACATCAGCTCAGGCCATGGTCACCACCACACACTAGAGTATGGGGATAAAGAAGTATAACGAGGCATTAACAACAACAGGAGCATCAAGTGAGTAGTGGTTGTGGATCATTTGTCCACTGCTACAACTGCATGGCACTCATCAATAGATGGAGTGCTAGCAGCCATTGGACTGAAGCCAAGACCCACATGGCTTCTAGGGTATGCACGCCTAGCGAACGTCTCCCAACACCTCGCAAGCAGGTCGCCTGGCGACTATGACAACACTTGTGCCTTCTACCAACCCCAACGGTGCCAGAGTCATGGATCTGCGGGACCGTACTATCTTAGACGTTTGTTTGTTGCTCAAGTTTTCCACTCAGGGAGGTGCAAGTGTATGTCTATTGACCGTGATGATGCTTTTGGGGGAGCTCAATTGGCTTGTGATGAGGATGGACCCCACAGTGCTGATTGGCTTGACGAGTCTCAGGTTTGTGCGTTTCATCCTTTTCTTCGATCCTTTGTTGAGCGTCCAACAGAGGCCGAGTGTCATGTGGCACATTGTTTATTGTCGACATGTCATGAGCTAAATGGGACTTGAATCATTGACTCCAATGCCATCCATCACATAACCTGTCATCCTAGTCATGTTGTCATGATCCGTCCCATTGCGTCTGTTTGTTGACTTTGCACAAGGACTGCTCAGTCACTGCCTGTCCAAGGAGTAGGGGTAGTACAGTTGGATGATCCATCTAACCCCCTAAAAATCTTCTGATGAGCTCTTTTCCCTTGCTATTTGACTGAGCCTCCTCCTAATTCATGCATGCACCAGGTTGGGTCTCATCGTTTGGCACTCTAGTGTCATGTGCCACATTGACTGTTCTTGACACATGTACAATTGATCTTCATGCCTCTATTTTTAATGAATTGTATCATGTGTTTTGTTACACTCCCTTTATTTCTTCTCCCTCTCTCTCTCTCTCTCTCTCTCTCTCTCTCTCTCTCATGTGCACGTGTTTGTCACAAAACTTAAGTCCCTTCAGCACCAGTGCTTGCTACATCATCGCCTTGTCATGTGATATCAGTTACTGTGTGCAACCTCATTTGGACTCAATCGGTCCTCGCTCTTGATGGATGTNTTTTTCTTCTCTCTCTCTCTCTCTCTCTCTCTCTCTCTCATGTGCACGTGTTTGTCACAAAACTTAAGTCCCTTCAGCACCAGTGCTTGCTACATCATCGCCTTGTCATGTGATATCAGTTACTGTGTGCAACCTCATTTGGACTCAATCGGTCCTCGCTCTTGATGGATGTTTGCTTGAGAAGCTTCCAAAGATGGATTGTGTTTTCTACTCCCATGGTAACATGCATCGTCTGCACTTACCCTGACTCTACTTACCGGGCACTGCGTCTACTATCGTTGGTCCACTCAAACCTCCTCGGTCCCCTCCAAGTCGAGTTCCTCTTTAATCAAGGTCGATATGTTCTCACCCTGACTTCACCCGGATGTAGTGGGTTTACAGCCTCTCCCACAAGAGCGACGCTGTCCTAGCGGCTTGCCTTTGGCTGGTGAATGGCTCAGCGCTAGTCTTGTCACATCCTTCACACATTTCGCTCAGATCATAATCGTGAGATCTTATTCAAGATTGACAAAATTTTCACTTAGCACATTGTTCATCAGTAGCTCTTTGCTCCTGCCACACCATAGCAAAGCAATGAATTCAAGCACTGAAACTGAGCCATGGAGGATGTGGTCTACGCCATGCAGTCTCACTGCGGTCCTCGAGAGTCATTTGCATTTGAGGGCTTCTCCTACATGACATGGGCCTGGAACTGCCGGCCGCATGGTTTTCTTCCAAACCATGTCACAACGTACAAACTGTGGTTTAACTATTGCATCGATCTCAATGCTTCTTGCATCTGGGGATCACTAGCCTACGTTTAGTATACCAAGGACCAACAAGGGTCCAAAGTCCCTCCTCACGATAACATGTGTGTCTTCCTTGGAATCTCCCTAAGGTTGAAGGCATGGTACATTTGGGACCCCACTTGCCATCGCATTGTCAAGTCTCTAAATGCTACCTTCTTTGAGGCTCTCACTTACTATGACCTATCCACCATTCTTTCATTGGCCATCAACCACATTCCCACATGTGTGACTTTCTGAAAAACATGGGAGTCTAGTGTTAGAAATGGGTTCATATGGGCCTCCTCACCTGTGGTCTGGTCTCTGGCTGCTGACGATCCGGCCATCTTGGCTGTGGGTCTCGTACCCTCGTCGGTCCCCCTTGGCATAGTTGATCCCGTGTCGGTGTCAGTCCCCTATGGCACACAAGATCCCATGCCACTGTCAATTCCCTCTAGCATACCTAATCCCGTGGGAGCATCAACACCCTCCAACACATAATGTCCAGTGCATGTGTCTGTTTCCTCTCGCACATCTGATCTAACGAAAGTGCCAGTATTTATGGTCGCACCTACTCACGTGCTTGAACTTGTTTTCCCTGTGTGCAAGCCACTACCTATCCATGATTCTCCTCCTCCTCTTCCCTGGCCCGCCAGTCCACAGTCCATACACTTGTGGCTCAGCCGCCTGCTACACAACCTAAGGTGAGCACCTCAGCATCAGGATACGCGTGTTGACATGGTGTGCCCCTTGCCATGAGTGTCGTTGATTGAATTCCCTGGTTAGACCACTCAGGAGTGGTCCATCATATGATCTGATTTTACATTTGGATTCCTTGGATTTTTCCATGCAGGATTGAGCTTTGCATTGCTCGATTTGAGTGAGTATTCAGAAAGTTTGCCTAGCCCGAAAATCGGGTGTTGGACGGGTGGAATCCTGGCACCCGCCATGACTGGCGGGATAATCCACCGCCAGTGATCCGAGTTCGTCTCCAACGAGCTCCAACAGCACCAGGGGCATGAATGAAGTGGCCATAAGGAGCTCCTTGGCCAGGGTGGACTTCTCCTTGACTTCTGAGCAAGGAAAGGCGCTCCGACGAGTCATCGTCAAAGCGCCTCCCGTTGCCTAGCGAGCAAGGCAAGGTGGACGGCTCCACCAAGGGTTACTTCGACGGCCATAGCAGGGGCTCTACTGCTGCGAATTGGGTGTGCTTGGATGCGTTGGGAAGCTTACATCACAGGCTATAAGGATTTGATGTTATCTCACTATTCTAAGTAACAAAAATGTGTTTTGATTCAGTTTTACTCAATGCAACGTGTTCTACCCACTCCTCCCCGTGATCCTTCTGCTCCACACTCTTCACCATTGGTTTCCATTGGCTGCACAAACACTGGTAGCGTGTGTCAGAGAGAGCTAGGCATCCTTGAGGGTACCTCCACATCCACTAGTGCCAACAAAGGGCTATGGGTCCACGTGCCTAGAAGGACCCTACCTCTCGAACTTTCACGCTACCGTAGCGCTTTGGTAATGACCAAGCAAGAGAGCATCGGCGCCGTCTCAAAGTTTGACGGGAACGGCTTCCCTTTGTGGAGGTGGCAGTTTGAGGTCTACCTCGATGACAAAGGCCTGCTTGAGCTGGTCAACGGTAAAAGAGACCGTCCCTCCGGAAACCGCGACGCCGGAGGAAGTGGACAAGTGCAAGAAGCGAAACAAGAAGGCCATGGCTTTGTTGGTTTTAGCACTAGCCCCGTCGCAGCGCGTACTGATTCAAGGATTCACAGAGGTCGTGGAGCCTAGAAGAAGCTCTGCACCATCTACTAGTCCACCAACCTTGCCAACCAGCTCTTCGTCTTCAAGAGGCCCGTCGCCCTCCGAGCCAACGAAGGTGACTACATCATGGAGATCCTACAACAGATTGAGTCCCTTATTGTCGAGTGCGTAGCCACTGGATGGAAGGTCGACCCTCAGCTGCAAGCCATGATCCTCTTTCTGGCCTTGCCGGACAGTTGGAGTCACATGATCACCGTCATAGGCGACTGGTCCACTGATGAGCTCAAATACCCAAAGGTGGCTGAATACGTCCTTAACGAATGGATGCGACATGGTGGGAGAGAGAGTGGGGCAACGTCAAGTTGAGCATGTGTCGTCCGTCCTCAAGGTGGAGGGGGAGGCAAGAAAGGGAAGGCTGATAAGCAGGGCACCAAGAGAGGTGAAAACAAGGGAGAGTGTTATAGCTATGGAAAACATGGCCACTACGCACGCGACTGCCCCAACACGAAGTCAAACCAGCCCTGGAAGGACGGGAAGAAGGACACCCAAGCCATGATGGACAGGGACTCTACCGACATAACAGATCCGGACATCATGGTGGTTGACTCTGGATCAAGCCGCCATACACAATGCAACCGGGCGGCATTCGTCGCCTACGGCGCCACCGTGCGGCGTATGACAGTGGCCATTGGCAAAACGGAGTTGGCCGCGGATGAAGGCAATGTTCGCATCGAGTCGATGGGAAAGTCATTCCATGCACCATCTACGATGTGCTCCACATGCCCAACTTTGGGGCAAACCTGCTGTCAGTTAGCCGCCTTAACGACAAGGGGCTCGAGGTACTCTTCAACAAGAAAGAAGCCATCATCCGGAAGGAGGGGGGTTGCAAGGTGATTGCATGTGGCAAGAGGGAGGAGGACCTGTACCTTCTTTGTACCAAGGTTCTTGCCCATGCGGCGAGGACTGACACAGTCCACCTTGTGACGAAGGATGAAGGCAACCTGGACCTATAGTACCGCCGCCTCTGCCACATTGCACCTGCAACAGTGAAGGAGATGGCAAAGAAAGAGGTGGTGCGAGGCCTCAATGTCAAAGGTATCAAAGCAGCCAAGAATGTCGTGTGTGAGCCGTGTGTGGTCCGCAAGGCGACATGGCAGCAGTTTGATGGCAAAGGGATGGGTGCATCGGCAAAGTTGGAGGTGGTGTACACTAACATGTGTGGACTATTTGAGAGCTCCATTGGGGGCACTGGCTACTTTGTAACATTCATTGACAACCACGGTCACAAGCTCTACCTCTACATCACAAAGAGGAGGAGTGGCGTCTTGTCGTGCATGCAGGAGTTTGTGGCGGCAGTGGAGTGGCAAACAAGGTTGAAGGTGAAGGTGTTCCGGAGCGACAACAATGGCGAGTACAAGGGCTGTTTGGCATGGATGAAGAGCAAGGGGATCTTGTGGCAGAGAAATATGCCACATTCTCTGTAGAAAAACAGCATCACTAAGAGGATGAACCACACCATCCTCAACATGGCCTGGTCCATGCTGAGCGATGCCGGCCTCTCGTAGCAGTACTGGGGCGAGGCGGCACGGACAGTGGCGTACATCATGAACCTGACGCCGATAAAGCCGCTAAAACACAGAGTCCAAGGTGTGGAAGACACCACAAGAAGTGTGGAGTGAGAGGAATCCAACTCCGTCTCACCTCTACACGTTTGGATGTGTTGCACATGCTGTTGTGCAGGCACGAAAGGGGTGGGGCAAGCTGGACCCACGAACTTGGCGGTACATCTTCGTTGGATACGAGACCGGGAGCAAGGCGTACCGACTCTTTGACCCACAAAGGCAGAAGATCGTGAAGAGTCACGACATTATGTTCGACGAGGACAGCCATTGGACGGACAAGGATGTGGGTCTCTCCAAGTGGGGGGAGTGGCTGCCACTCCTCGAGGGGGAGACGCGGATGACGCAAAAGAGGGTGACGTCCGAGCGGCTCCAACCGGCGGGAACCATCTGGGAGATGGGGGAGTGGCTGATTTGTATTCAACCAAGTCGGACAATGAGTCCAAAGCGCCGGCAGCAGTGGAGCTGAATGAGGAGGCGAGGAGTGAGCCCGCATCTCCAAGTTCCTTGAAAGAGTTGGAGCAGGCTAGTGATACAAATGGTGCCGCGAGAGGGCAGCAGCAGGAGCAGCAAGCAGCAACATCAGAGAAGCGGACGCGCAAGAAGGACGGCAAAACGGTACGATGCTATAGAGTGGATTTGGACCATGTTTGCTTGAGAGTTCTTTGCGCAAGAGAAGCCCAAGACCTTCAAGGAGGCATTGCAGCGGAAGGATGGGACTGAGTGGGAGGGCGCTATGAAATTTGAGCTTCCCTCCCATGAAGAGAATGGCACTTGGCAGCTGATCGACAGGCCGGAGGGCGCAAAAATCATCGGCTCCAAGTGGATCTTCAAGAAGAAGCTCACCAAGGAGGGGAAGGTGGAGAGGTACAAGGCAGAGTTGGTTACAAAGGGATACACCCAGTGAAAGGGTGAACACTACGATAAAACCTTTGCACCAGTGGCAAAGTTCACCTCCATTCGCTCCATCCTCTGAATGGCGGCGGAGCACAACTACGAAGTTCACCAAATGGACGTGAAAACTTACTCCTCCATGGCGACCTGGACAAGGAGGTCCTCGTGGAGCCAGAGGGGGTGGATGCGCTGCTGGGGAAGGTGTGCTGGCTTCGCAAGGCCCTTTACGGGCTGAAGCAAGCACCACTGATGTGGTACTTGAAAATGGATGGCTTCATGGCCGAGCTTGGCTTCAAGCGCTATGAAGCGGGTCAGAACGTGTACGTGCGGAAGCAGCCAGGGTTGCACTGGTCATTTACGTGGATGACCTCATCCTCGTGTCCTCGGACATGGAGGAGTTTGTGAACTTGAAGCGGTAGCTGGGCGATCGGTTCAAAATGACCGACATGGGCGAGCTCAAGTACTACCTTCGTGTCACCATCAAGAGGGACCACAAGGCACGCACGCTCGAGATTGGGAAGGCAAAGTATGTGCAAGAGGTACTCCGCCGCTATAACATGGAGGAGTGCAACCCCATCGGAACACCCATGACGACCACGTGTGAGCTGAGCTCGAGCATGGGGTCGAGCACGGATGAGGAGAAGGAGTAGATGGCATGTGTGCCGTACCAGTCCGCGGTGGGGAGCATCATGTATGCCATGGTGGTGATGCGACCCGACCTAGCCTCCGCGGAGAGCCAAGTGAGTCGCTATGTTGCTGACCCCGGGCTGCTGCATTGGCAAGCGGTGAAGCGGATCCTCCGCTATCTCAAGGCGACAAAATAGTCTTGGCTCGTATTTTGAGGGGGAGCAGGTAACAACTTCCTCGAGTTGGTTGGCTACTCTGATGCCGACTGGGCTGGTGATGTGGATGACAGAAGATCAACGTTGGGGTGCGTGTTTTTTCTTGGTGGTGTGGTAGTTTCATGGGCAAGTAGGAAGCACGATTGTGTGGCACTGTCCAGCACCGAAGCGGAGTACATCGCGCTCGTGAAAGCCGCAAAGGAGGCGGTGTGGATGCGATGGCTGCTAAAGGAGATTGCCGTGCTACAAAGGAAGCTAACGGTACTCAATGTCGACAACATGAGTGCCATCAGCCTTACCCAGAACCCGATGCTACACAAGAGGACCAAGCACATTGAGATCCGGCATCACTACGCTTGGGACTTGGTGGCGAAGTGAGATGCGGTTGTTGTGCATTGTGGCACTAAGCGCATGCTCGCCGACGCCATGACCAAGGAACAACCCAAGGACAAGCATGAAAACAGCTGCACGGAGCTCGGTCTGCACTATGAGGGTTGAAAAAGCTATAGGTTCCAAGGACAGGGCATCAAGGTTGCGGTGCAAGGGGGAGATTGTTGACATGGTGTGCCCCTTGCCATCAGTGTCGTCGATCTTACTCCCTAGTTCGACCACGCAGGAGTGGTTGATCATATGATCTGGTTTTATATTTGGATTCCTTGGACTTTTCCATGCAGGGTCAATCTTTTAATCGCTCAATTTGAGTGAGTATTCAGACAGCTAACCTAGCCAAAACATCGGGTGTTTGGCGCGTAGAATCTGGCACCCACCATGAGTTGGAGGATAATCCACCACCAATGATCCGAGTTCGTCTCCAACGAGCTCCAAATGCACCAGGGGCATGAATGAAGTGACCATAAGGACCTCTTTGACCAGGATGAACTTCTCCTTGACTTCTGTTCAAGGAAAGGCGCTCCGACGAGTCATCATCGAAGTGCCTCCCGTTGCCTAGCGAGCAAGGCAAGGTGGGTGGCTCCACCAAGGGTTACTTTGACGGCCATAGCAGGGGCTCAACTCCTCCGATTTGGGTGTGCAAAGATGCGTTGGAAATCTGAGATCACAAGCTATAAGGATTTTATGTAATCTCACTATTCTAAGTAACACAAAGTTTTTTAATTCAGTTCTACTGAACGCGGCGTATTCTGCCCACTCCTGCCTGTGATCCTTGTGCTCCACACTCTTCACCATTTGTTTCCATTGGCTGCCCAAACACTGGTAGCATGCATCAGAGAGAGCTAGGCATCTTTGAGGGTGCCTCTACACCCACTAGTGCAAACAAATATTGTAATTCCAGTGGTCGTCTTCAATCACTGGCTTCTGATTTGGTGCCCAGAATCCCAAATCATAGTGTTGAGAGTGGCAAGCCCAAAACAAAGGCCCTTGGCTCTAGTAATAAGGTACATGTAGCGTGCTCTCTTGGTCACGAGTTTGCCTCACGTGAGTTCTCGCTAGTTTCTGATGTCCCAACTGGTCTTTTCATGGTCAAATGGAGTCTAGAGGCATATGTTTGGCCAATCAGAGTTGTCCCTTGAGGTTGTTTGATCCAGATGTGTCGAAGGAGGCACTCTTGGCTGATGACATGGATTTACAAAGTCTTGCTTGTGAGGATGGATTGAGAGCCATATGTGAGCACGGTGTAAGCTTGTGGACCTCCCGCTTGGGCAGAAGGCTCTACAGACTAAGTAGGTTTTTTGCAAGAAGGCGAAGCCTGACGGCAGAGAATTTGCCACAAGGCCCACTTGATGGCCAAGGGGCTCTCACAGGTTGAGGGTGTGGGTTTCATTTTCATGTTTGCACCCATTGGCCGCATGACGACCACTAACGTCATGTTCATTCATGTTGTTCGCCACGAGTGAGAGCTGCATTTGATGGATGTGAATACCAAGTTTCTCTATAGCACTCTAGAGGAGGAGATTGACATAGTCCAGCCACTCGGCTTTGAGTTTGGTCACAAGATATGGCGCTTACGCAAGCCCTTGTATTGCATGAAGAAGTTATCCCATTGTAGGAACATACATATCAGTGGCACACTGACACGTGCTGGCTTCGTTCAAAGTGACGTTGACCCGTCCCTCTTTCTTAGATGGAAAGCTCAAAGGTGCACCGCCATCCTAGTCTATGTGGATGGCCTCCTGGTTGAGTCTCCCTTGACAGAGTTCATGAAGGAGGCCAAGGCATTCCTTCAAGCTGCCTGCATAACGGAGGACCTTGGTCTTCCAGATGTGTTCCTTGAGGTGGAGATTATGTGTAATCTTTTACATTGGATAGTATTTCTCTATGAGGAAAATCATGCTTACCTGGGTAGGGTGTTGTAGTTAACATTTTCTTCAACTTTGTGTTGGGTTTTGGGCTAAAAGTTGGGTTTGAAATGGTTGTTGCAAGCTGGGCTGTGAAATGGGTTGAGATTTGGGTTGGAAGGTTGGGTAGAAGTCGTGTTGGAATTTGGACTAGCCGTTGGAAACAAAATGAAGTAGAAGTTGGTCTGAAAAGGAGTTAAATGGTTTGATTGTTGGGTTGAAATCTAGAATGGGAGTTGCTTTAGTGTCAGGTTGGAATTAGGGCCAGATTTTATGCCAAACCTTTTGTTGGAAATTGGGTTGGGATTTCTGTTGGATGTTGGACTGAAAGCTAGGTTAGAAGTCCGGTTGATTGTCTCACTTGAATTTGGGTCCGAAGTTGTGTAGGAAGCTATGGTGGACGTTGGTTTGGAAGTTGTGTTGTAATTTCTCTTACAAGTTGGGTTGATGTTTGCTGAGGGATATGGGTCGGAAGTTGAGTTGGAGGCTAGGATGGGGGTTATAGTTTTGGTTTGACATTGGGTTTAATTCGGATTAGAATTTGGATTGTAAGTTGGGTTGGGGATGGATAGGGATTTGGATTAGAAATTTCATTAAAGATATTTTGAGAGATGAATTGGGGCATGGTTTGGGGGTTGGGTTTGTAATTGAGCCAGAGATTAGGTCCAAAGTTGGGTTGGATGTTGGCCTGGAAGCAAGGTTGGAAGGGTGAGAATCTTGGTTGGAATTTAGGTTGGAAGTTGATTTTGAAATTGGTTTTGAAATCTGGACTGGACATCAGGTTGGATTTTTTGTCAGAGGTTGGGCTGGTTCTCTTGTTTGAATGAGGGTTTGAAATTGGGATGGGAGGTGTGCTGGAAATTAGGTTGTATTTTAGGTTAAACTTTTACTTGAACATGTGGTTGGAAATTTATTTGGACCTTAGATTGGAGGTATTGTTGGAAGGCAGGTACGGACTACAGTTGAAAACTGGATTAGAATTATGGTCTGAGTTCCTGTTGAAAGTTGGATTGGAATCTGTGTTGGAAAAGGGTTTTAGTCTGGGATGAATGTTGGATAGAATGTTGGGTTGGACGTGAGATCTGCATTTATCTTTGGATTTGTGCTATAATTCAGATGTTGTGTTGGAGTTTCTCTTGGATTTTTGCTTCAAAAGAGTGCTGGAATTAGGGTTGGAAGTCGGGTTGAAAGTTGGGCTTAAAGGTCTCTTGGAAGTAGGAATGGAAGCATTTTGTAGAAATTGGGCCCAAAGTTGTATTGACGTTGTTTGTATGGAATTTTATCTGAACTTCATTTTGGGCTGGAAGATGGATTCGGAGATGTATCACTCAACGTCTTTAGAGTTCCGATGTGATTTGGGTTGGAAGTTGAGTGGAATTTGGTCTAGATGTTTGTTTCAAAGTTGTGTTAGGAATGTTGGAAGCTGGGTTGGACGTCGGGTAAAATGTTGGGTTGGAAGTTGCAATAGCATCTGTTGTGAGAGTTCTGCTGGAAATTAGGTTGAAGATGTGTTGAGTATTGGGTTGGATGTAGGGTAGGAAAATAGGTTCAAGGATGAGTTGGCAGTTATGATGAAAATTAGGCTAGAATATGTGTTAAAAACTGAGTTGGAAGTTCCTTTCATATCTGGGTTGGATTTTGGGGGGGAATTGTTGCTAGAAACAACAACATAAATTATGGTTGGAATTGGACTGGTAGTAGAATTTTGGTTAGATGTTACGTTTGAAGTAAGTTTGGAAGTCATGTTGGAGGCTGGATTTGCACATAAGTTTGAGGCTGTGATGGAACTTACCTTGGAAAGCTGGGATGAAAGGTATGTCGGAAGTTTGGTTCAACTTTGGGTTAGAGACCAGGTTGGAAGCTGGGCTTGAACTAGGGCTGGAAGTCATTTTGGAGGTTGGTTTGGATATTGCCTGGGAAGTTGTGTTAAATTTGGGTTAGAAGCTGGATCAGAAGTTGAGCTGGAGATGGATTAGGACTTGGTTAGAGTTTTGGTCAGAACACCGCTATAAGCTGGTTTGCACATGGATTGGGAGATGGGCTAGAAGCTGGATTTGGAGTTTGGTTGGTAGTCTGGTCGAAATTGAAGATGGAATTCAAGTTAGAAGCTAGGATGGCAGTTGGCTAAGGAGCTGGGTTGGAATTTGGGATGAAAGATGGGCTTGAAATTGGGCTATAAATTGGGATGGAAATTTCTGTAGGTTTTTGGTTTCGAGTTGTGATGGTGGTTGGGTTGGAATTTTGGCTGTAAATTTTGTTCAAAGTTGGGTTGGAAGACGGGTTGGGGTTGGGGGCTTGAAGTTACATCAATATTTCCATGGGAGGTCGAGTTGAAAAAGGGAGTGATACTTGGATGGAAAGCTGGTAATAAGTTAGGATGTAAGCTATGTTGAAAGTTGATTTGGGTTGGAAATTAAGATGAAATTTGTCTTAATTTCTGTTATAGAAGCTCTATTGTAACTTGCTTTTGAAGTTGTGCAAGTGAAGCTGGGTTCAAATTTTGTATTGGAAGGTGTGGTGGAAGTTGGGATGGAAATCGTGTTGGACATCTAGTTGGAATTTGAGCTGGAAGTTAGGTTCGAATTTCGCCAGGAGGAAAGTTTAGAATGTTTCTTGATGTGTGGTTGGTTGGATTTCAAGTTGGAAATTGGATTGGAAGTTGTATACAAGTCTGGTTAGACTTTGGGGTGGAACTTAGGCTAGAATTTGCGTTAGAAGTTGCGTTGGAATTCCGGTTGCATGCGGGGTTGAAAGTTGGTTTAGCACCAGAAGTAGAAGGATGGAGGATGTGAGTTTTTTTGTATGTTGGGTTTGAGGTTGGGTTGGAGGTTGGGCTGTTATTTGGGTTTGAAGTGGTGCTGGAAATTGTTTTAGGAACTTGGAGTGAGAGATAGGTTGGAGGTTGGGCTGTTATGTGGGTCGGAAGTTCGGTTGGACTTTGTGTTTGAAGTGGGGTTGGCGATTGGGTTGCAAGTTGAGTTGGAAACTGGATTGGAAATTGGATTGGAGGATGGATCAAACATCGGACTACATTTTAAAAAATTGTTGGAGGTTGGGTTTGACTTTGTGTTCGAGCTTGGATTTGAAGCTAGATGGGAAGTCCAATTGGACAAAGGCTAGAACTTGGCTACACACTTGGTTGAAACTGGATTTAAATTAGGCCTAGAAGTTAGGTTGGAATTTGGGTTTGGAGATGGGTTGGAAGATGGGTTAGAATCTCAGTTTGGAGTTGGATTGGTAGTTCTTTGGAAGTGATGATGGATGATGGGCTGAAAGTTATGTTTGAAACCAGGCTAGAAATTGGGTTGGTGGCTGGGTTGGAAGGCTTGCGATTTGGGTTTGAAGTAGGGTTGGAATACTAGTTTGAATTGGGGCCATAAACTGCATCACAAGCTGCATGAGAAGTTGATTTAGAACTAGGATTGGTGTTTGAGTTGGAAGCTGGGTTGGAGGTTTCATTACAAGCTGTGTTGGATGTTTGGTTAGGGTTTGCTTGGATGTTGGGTTGGACGTTGGGATGGAAGTTGAGGTGGAGTTTAATCATGATACCGTACTAACACATGAAAAGATGTTTTAATAACTCCGGAATGGATATTTTGTATATGTGTCAAATTACTGCAGTTTGTTTTGTATTTGTGCCAAATTGTCCACTTTCCCTTTTTTGTACCTCGCGCCAATGCTGACTGGGTTGTGTTTGAATGTCAGCGACAGGGACACACCGGTGGAAGATTCGCCAAGGCAGGATACTCCTACCTGGCGATACTGATAGCGAGGCCAAGCAGGCATCCAAACTTAGATGTTTGAATGCGAGAATCTATGCCCGCGGTAGAAGGTGAGCCTATACCTAACACATCATTTTGTATTTATGTAAAATTCAGATCCTTGAATTTGTATTTGTGTCAAATACCAAAAGGCTGAGCATCATTTATGTAAAAACTAAAATTCAAACGCCTGATCTTTTCACGTGCTAGTACGGTATTAGGCTAGGATTTGGGTTGTATCTTTTACTGGAAGTTGTGGTAGATGTTGGATTGGAATCTTTTGAAAGTCTTGTTGGAATCGGAGATGGAAGTAGGGCTGGAATTTGGGTTAGAAGCTGGTTTGGAATTTGGATAGGACATGTTTTCATAACTTGGGCTGGAGGATGGATTGCAATTTTGGTTGAAAGTTGTGCAAAATGGGTTCATGTTGGGTTGGATGTTGGAGTGGATGCGCGGCTGGAAGCTGGAATTGAATTTCAAGTAGAACTTGCATTGGAAGTTGGTTCAAATATGGGCTGTAATTTGGGTTCCAGGTTGGTTCACATGATAGTTCAATGTTGAATTGGACTTTGGATCGGACATTATGTGAGAAGTTTTATTGACATTTTGGGTGGGTATTGGATTGAAATCTTTGTTCTCTTGGAATGGGAAGTGGAACTTGGACTGGATATGACGTTGGAAGTTGGATTGGCAATTGTGTGGGAAGCCTTGTTGTGATTGCAAGAACACGAGGCCACGATGAATGATGGCTTTTTGTTCTGTGTTTCTCTTTTTCTTCTGATGTGCATTGGAATTTGGGTTGGGGGTTGGGTTGGAATGTGCTTGAAATTGGGATGGCAAGTAGGTTGGAAAGGGGAATATGAGTTAGGTTGGAATGTGTTTTAGAGGTTGGGATGAAAGCTTTTGTTGAACTTTAGGTGTCGTGTTGGGTTGGAAATTGGTTTGCAACTTAGGATGGGATTGAGGTTGGGAATTGTGGAAAAATGATGGTTGGAAATCAAATTGGAAGTAATGTGGACATCTACAACAAAGATGTGTCGGGGGGTGGGTTGGAATTCGGATTGGAATTTGAAGTGGAATTTTGATTGCAAAGGGTAAGAAAATTGAATTCAAAATTGGAATGAAATTTGGGTTGGAGCATGGGTTGAATGTTGGATAGAAATTGGGTTGGAAAATAGCTTCAAAGTTGTGGTAAACGTTGGGATGGATATTCTGTCGGTAGTCATCACGTAGTTTTCTTCCCTGGAAACTTGGTTTTAGAATCATTTGGAAATTTTTGTTGAGATTTTGGTTGGAAATTCAGCTGGCGAATGGGCTGGAATTTGGGCTAAACATTAGTTTAGACGTTTGGTTGAGTCTCAGGGTGGAAAATGGGCATTAAGTCAATGTGAAAGTTTGGCTAGCTTGGATTTGGGTTAAAAGATGAGTTGAAGTTTGTGGTTGAAACTGGGTTGGATGTTGGATTGGAGGTTGAATTGAACATTGGGATGGAATATTTTACGAAGGTTGTGTTAGAAGACACTGCAAAACCAGTGGTATTCACTCCCTTTTTCATTTGCAATTAAGTGCCTAAATAGTCCATGCAAAACTCGGTCACTTTTGTTATTTGTGTGCTTATCTCACGTGCACCATGCCTAAATCTGGCCCTCGATAAATGAATGAATTCTGGGTCAAATGAATCAGATGTCAACAGAGGGAGCCTCATATATGTGATTTCAACCTCCAACTCCTTGTTTGAAAAATCCTTGTTGCCTCTCTTATGCTCGTCATCTGATTGAAGGTGCGATGAAGAGACTTTGAGATGCAGATACAAGAACTAAACGTCAATCATGATGAACATATATACATATATATACATATGTATATGCATTATGGCCAGTCTAAAGTTTAGATTTCCTATGTTGATAGATTATTTAACCCCCCAAAAAAACTCATGGTTTAGAACTTTTTGGAGTGAAAACTAGTGCCACTAGAGTAGGTTCAAAGTTGGGTAAGAAATTTGGTTTACATTTGGGTTATGAGAAAGATTGTGAAAGTTTGTAGGAGTTGGGCTTCGACTTGTGTCATACATTGGATTGGGATCAAGGCTATCAATGGGAGTGCGAAGTAGGTTGAAAGTTGGACAAGAAACTGTGTTTAACTTTGGATTTGAAGTTTGGTAGGAGATTGGTTTGAATTTCATGGCTGGCATAAAGGTGGGTTAAAGGTTTTATAAGTTGGGATGGAAGATGGGCTGGAATCTTGGTTAAGATGTGAGTATGCAAGTAGTTAAATTCTTGATAGGAACTCTGCTGGAAATTAGGTGGAGAGTTGGGTTTTTTTGTCGGATTGGAAGTTGGGTTGGAATCTTGATGGGAATCAGTATTGAAAACCATGTTAAAGCTAGGAAGCTAGGAAGCCAGGCTGGTCGTTTTCTTGGAATTTCTAAATTGAAATAAGTTCAATTTTGAATTAGAAGGTGCGGTGGAGTTTGATTTGGACATGATTCGGAATTGGCTTTGAAGTTTCGGCTGTGGTTTGGGATGGAAATGGTGCTGGACTATAGGCTCGAGATCGGATTCAAGTTTTGGAATTTTGGGTAGGACGTTAGGCTGTAATTTTGGCTATATGTTTGGCTAAAAGTAGTGTCGGATATTGTTTCCAATGTTGGTTGGACGCTAGTCCAGAAGCTGTGTTCGAAAATGAACCAGACTTTACAGTGGAATGCATGCTGACAGTTGGATTGGAGGTTAAATTGGGATTTAGGCTTCAACTTTGATTGGAGGTTCAGTTGGTAGCCATGGTGAAGGCTGGTTGAAAGGGGGTTGTATTTTTTGCTGGAGTGTAGGTTGTAAGCTGGGGTTGGGAGAAGGGATGAAAGCAAGGCTCGAAATTAGGTTTAACTGTGTTCTTGAGTTTTTTTGTGGGTTAGGTTGGATGCTAGGTTGGAGTATGAATTGATGTTTAGATGAGAGGATGGATAAAAAAGGAAAGGGTTCTACGTTACAGTCTTGGTTGAAATTTGGGCTCAAAGATGGGTTGAAGATTGGGTCAAAAACTGGGTTGAAATTTGGCTTATCAATTGTGTATAAATCAAGGCTAGATGGTGGGTTGGGAATTGGGTGGGAAGATCGGTTAGATATTGGGTTGGAGTTTTCATTACGAATTTCATTGGGTATCTTCTTTTAGTTTGGGATGGACGTCTAGTTAGAAGGTGGGTTGTAAAACATCTTGGGAGTTGGGTGGGCAGCTTTGTTGGATATGGGTTGTAGTTTGTTAATTCTCCTGTATTTTCTTTCTCTTATGGTCGTGAGTGCGCAGGGCACGCTGGTCCAAGAAGTGGGGGTGACACATTGTGAGCGGACGGCATCCTGGCGTATCAGCTTGTCGCCCTGGGATTCGTGCTCTTGTGTGCTCGCCTCCACCCTGGCAGTGTAGCCTATATTCCCTCTGGTTTGGATATTCACATGTAGGAATTTATTTTGGCAGCAATGCCGTTACATGCTTGTGATGCCTAGATTAGTCCACACTCTTGAAACTGGTTAGGACAATTGTACGTTTGCTTTGTAGCATGTTCGTCTACATGCCCAGGGGTTATCCGAGTTCGGAAACCCATGTTTGAGGGGCGTGCGAGGACTTTGTCCTCGCACTTCGCAGTTCGCCGGCGAGCTTTGCTCGCCGGCCGATGGGTGAGGATCGACTAGCAATCCTCGCTCGTAAGAGAGTTACACTCTCTTACACGGACACTTGTAGTTTTTTTCATGGTCGCGGACCTTGTTTTGACCCTAACTTCCTCCACAATCCACCATTTGCCATGAAACAAAGTGCAATCTGGTCGTAGGAGTATTCTCATGGTATCAGAGCAGGCTCGCTGGCCTCAAACAGACTCAAGAGAGGGGCAGCAAGCAAAACGAGGGGCGGCTAGATCAGGTCACGTGGCCGTCCACATGCTGTCAGCGTCGTAGGCAGCCCTGCGGTCAGTGTAGGGACGTCAAACGCACCCAGAGGGGACCGCGCAAGCCGCGCCACAGGCGCTGAGGAGGCGGAGACACCCACAGTCCGTGTGGTGGTCACGGGGCGGCGGAGCCGACCCGCTAGGCACCCCAAGGGCTCCCCTAACAGTGGGGGACCGCGTAGGTCGGGTGGGAACGGGTTGGGAAGGGTCTGGGGGCTGGATGCATGTTCCCCAACAGGTCCTAAGGCAGTTTCCCAGAGCGTAAGGCTCTCATCCGAAAACTAGGCCCAAAGTGGACCCGGCGGATTGCTGCCGATGTTTTCTTGATCGACAGGAGCAGGTTCTAGTCGCGTCCGGCCTCCCCAGCAGTGAGAATGTCCAACGCCGGGGGTAGTATAGCAAGTGGGAGGGCCGATGGTGCCCAAGACGGTGATCCATCGGCCGTGACCCTCACGGCCGCCGCCGTCGCACAACTAGGCTTGGGATCCAAGGACCTGTCATCGCCTCAACTGGGTACCAGGGACTTCCTAACCTGGAAGGACCTGTTCCTGGATTGGTCTGCTCAGCATGGCTTGGAGAGCTACTATCTCTAGCCGGCTCTAGACACTGCTGATGCGCAAGTTCTCCTTCACGCGTTCAACGCACTGCGTCACGCGCTCCCTCATTTGTAGTCATATGCCCTGCACGAGTACCGTTTCAGGGGAAAGGGAGCAGACCCGACTGACTCTCGCACGGGAGACCCTCGGCCACATGATGCAAGGAGGCATGTTACCACTCGCCAGGAAGAACAAGGCATGACGCTAGTCGTGACCCTGCAAGACAAGCTACGCAATCTCTTCCCCAAACCTGGAGCACCGGTAGCAGACTACTGGGACGAGGCTATGGACATCCGGCGACGTCTACTTGGACTCGGCGTGGCATGCTCCATTCTTGAGTGGCTGGATGTGGTGCTCCTGCACTTGGGCGAGCAGTACAGAGATTTTCGTCGGGACATTTTCCGCCGTCACCCCGTGGCAGAGATCGAGGGCATCGACCTGTTTGTCGTCTTTGCTCAACTCCGCAACTACGAAGATACTCTCAAAGGAGAAGCCCGTGACACCATGGGTAATCCGACAGCCTATGCGCATCAAGGCACCTCAGCTGGCCTAGAACCGTCCATCCACTTCACACACACACAGACCGGGACCAACAGTGCAAGAGGGAGGAGTAACGCTGGGAGCTGTGGTAGGGGCCGAGGGCGTGGACACGGAGATAAAAAATGCAGCCTTTGCAATCAGACAGGGCACTGCAGCGCCAAATGATGGACAGGCAGCAGCAACAGCAGCAGCGCCAGTGGCAGCATCCGCATCAGCAGCATCAGCGCCAGTGGGCCCAGCAACAGCAGTAGCGCTAGTGGCCCCAGCAGCAGCAATCACATCATTTGATTGCCGGCTGGAATGGGCCGCAGAGCATGGGACCAGGTACCCCAACACCAACCGTGGTGCCCTTTGGTGCAGCAACGTTTGGGTCACATATACAGCAGACATTGTCCTTGCCCTCAGCACCTGCGCCACCCACCTACCAGGGCCCATACTATGTGCCACCCTTCTCGAACACTCCCGTGCCCGTGCCTGAGTGGGCTATGCGCGTGTACACCGAGACGACTGAGGCATAGCAGCTTACTCCTCCACCACCCGGGCTCAGCAGGACAGCCCCGCTGGAGCCTCAGCTTCCTGAGACAGAATTCATGGCCCCACCACACTTTGCATCACAGCACTCAGGTCAGCGGCTAGGTCACACCCATGTCACTACGGGCCATGCCCTACCCATGCATGAGTGGTTGTTTGACAGTGTCGCGTCACATCACATGTCCACACATCGTCAGCTGTTTGTGACATTGCACACAGCGCTTGGTGTGGATGGTGTGAGAACTGGTTCAGGGGAGATCTTGCATGTTGAGGGCGTGGGCACAGTTGCGTTGCAAGCGCCGGGAGGGTTTATATGGCTGACTGGCGTGCTGTATGTCCCTCGTTTGAAAGTCAATCTCTTATCAGGTGGACAGTTGGACAAACAAGCCAACATGTCCACTGTGACGCAGAAGCAACGATGCATGCTTTATGATGCTGCTGGTGAGTTGCTGGCTGATGGGCCCCTTTACGTTGACATGCTGTACCGGCTCACCCTCTTTCCCCTCATTCACACCCAGTCACACTGGCCACAAGTTCACACTGTAACTGGCACAGACTCAAGGCACACTGAGCTCATTCACCGCAGACTGGCACACATACATACTGACGCTGTAACAGACATGTTGAAGCATGGAACTACACACGGCATTCACCCGACTGACTCTGCTCATGGTCTCAAGGATGGTGCATGCCAAGAGTGCCATGAAGGTAAGGCACACAGACAAACATTCCCCGAGTCCTCTAGCGAGAGGACATCACCTCTTGCCCTGGTCCATGCAAAACTTACGGGACCTATGCCTGTTCCCTCTCTTCAATATGGGTCCCAATATGTTCTGACTCTCACAGACAATTACAGCTGCTTCTGCTGGGATTTTCTGCTGAAAACCAAAGCAGATGCCCAAAGAGCTATCATGGAGTGGATAGCTCTAGCAGAACGGCAGACAAGGTGTGAACTGTTAGTACTGCGAACAGACAGGGGGGGAGAGTTCCTTGGAGCCCTGACTAACGAACTCAAGGTTAAAGGTATTGACCATAAGACCACCGCACCCTACACGCCACAACAGAATGGAGTTGCAGAACGGTGGCACCGAACACTGGGTGATGCACTCCGAACGTTGCTGATGGAATCTGGTTTACCGTTCAGCTTTTGGGAGGAGGCGGTCAAGTATGTCACTTGGGTTTGGAACCGTGTCCCACAAGGCCCACTGCCCAAGGCGGTGACACCTTGGGAACGCTGGTTGAAGGAGAAGGCTGACCTTCGACTAGCGCGGGTATGGGGAACAATGGCGTGTGTTTGGTTTCCCCAACCTCAACGTGATAAAAAACTCAGCCCTCGTGGACGCTGGTGTGTGTTTGTTGGAGTCTCACACGCCTCGAAGGCATGGCGGTTTTGGGACCCCATGAACCATGCCTTTGTCGAGAGTCGAGACGCATCCTTTCTGGAGCATATTTTGTATAAGGAGTTCTGGACACTGCGACAAGCGCCATTCATGCCACGTCCTGAGCACTACCCGGAGTACATGAGTGTGCCTGTCTTTGTCCCTAGCCAAGCACAGCGGCCTGCCCAGTCAGTGCCACAGGACGTGGTGTAGGCACAGTCTCACCTGTACCTACGGATCTACTCACACCCACAGACCTCGTGAGCACTGACTCAGGTACACCTTCCTCCCCACCTGGCCTGGACCCTGTAGGCAGGGACACCGACACAAAAGCAACACCGCCTGCCGAGCCTGTGCAAAGGTCACAGCGCACCGTGCCTCGGGTTGATTATAGACAGTTCTATCACACAGTTGGGGTGACAGATGGGGAATCCTCATTGACCGAACCCTTGATGCCGACGGAGGCAAGGGGGCGTGCTGAAGCGCCCGAGTGGGAGAAGGCTATGGTGGCAGAGCTAAATGCTCTCTTGGACCATGGTGTCTACGAACTGATGCTACTGCCGCCGGGAAGGAAAGCAATCAATGTCAAGTGGGTGTTCAAACTTAAGCGCAACCTGGCCGGCATAATTGAAAAAAACAAGGCCTGACTAGTGGCTAAGGGGTTTCATCAAATCCCAGGTCAGGACTTCACCGACACCTATGCGCCTGTCGGGAAGTATGGGACAGGCCGTGCTTTGTTGGCAGTCACGGCACATGAAGACTGGGACATCCATCAAATGGATGTCAAAAACACGTTTCTCAATGGCCCACTGGAGGAAGAATTGTCTGTCAAACAACCGAAAGGTTTCGAGGATGGCACTGACAGGGTGTGGCTACTGTTGAAAGCCCTCTACGGTCTCAAACAAGCTCCAAGGTGTTGGAACAAGGAAATCTGGCACACATTGGATCTAGGAGGCTTCACCCAAAGTCCCTGCGATCCTTCTCTCTTCTTTCGATGGGAGAGTGGTGTGCCAGTTGCCCTACTTGTCTATGTGGATGACCTGTTGATATTGTCCCCTTCACCCTCACTCATTGTACAGACCAAAGCATTGCTCACAGCACACTACCACATGACAGATTTGTGTGAGGCACAGAACTTCCTTGGCATAACCATTGTCAGAGACAGATCAACACGAACACTGACACTGCATCAGGGTCGATTCATTACACATCTCACCACGCGGTTTCACCACCTAGTGCAGCACTTGTCCCCGCAGTAGTCACCCATGAGCCCAGATGTCTATGCGCACCTGCTCGACGCACGGACAACAGACTACGGACCAATCACGGACCCCACTCTATACCAACAGATCACAGGCAGCTTGTCATGCCTGGCCTCCACAACCCGACCAGACATTTCTTGTGCAGACAATGTGCTTGCCCAGTTCAGCCAGCAACCATGCAGTACGCACCACAAGGCATTGTTGAAGCTGCTGCCTTATGTGCTGGACACGGCTGAGCATGGACAGGTTTTTGCCCCAACTGTGGACCCGATGCTTGATGGCTTTTGTGACAGTGATTATGCTCATGATCGTGCAGCCCGCAGTCGTGGTGGATATGTGTTTTGGGTGTGGGTTACAGCTGTGTCGTGGCGTAGTGCGAAGCAGTCGTGCATGGCACGGAGCATCGCTGAAGCAGAGTACATGGCACTGGGTGAAGCGGCTTGTGAAGGGATCTGGCTTGCATGCTTGTTGGAGGAATTGTGACTGGTTGTGCCGGCTGTACCGCTGCATTGTGATAACTCTGCTACACGTCGCATTGCTGCAAATGATGGGGTGCTGCATCCATGCACAAAGCATATCAACGTCAAATATCACTTTGTGCGTGAAGCTGTTGATGCTGAGGCCATACAAATTTGCGCCGTAAGTGGGGAGGCACAGGTGGCTGACTTCCTCACCAAAGCTCTATCCTCTTCATCCCTTCCGCTCCAACTGCATCAAATTGGCTGCAAGCCTGTCGCACTCACGTCCAAGGGGGCGTGTTAATTCTCCTGTATATACTTTCTCTTGTGGTCGTGAGTGCGCAGGGCACGCTGGTCCAGGAAGTGGGGGCGACACATCGTGAGCGGACGGCATCCTGGCGTATCAGCTTGTCGCCCTGGGATTTGTGCCCTTGTGTGCTTGCCTCAACCCTGGCAGTGTAGTCTATAGTCCCTCTGGTTTGGATATTCACATGTAGGAATCTAGTTTGGCAGCAATGCCGTTACATGCTTGTGATGCCTAGATTAGTCCACGCTCTTGAAACTGGTTAGGACAATTGTAGGTTTGCTTTGTAGTATGTTTGTCTACATGCCCAAGGGTTATCCGAGTTGAGAAACCCACGTTTGAGGGGCGTGCGAGGACTTTGTCCTCGCACTTCGCAGTTTGCCGGTGAGCTTCGCTCGCCGGCCGATGGGTGAGGATCGACTAGCGATCCTCACCCGTAAGAGAGTTACACTCTCTTACTCGGACACTTGTAGTTTTTCTCATGGCCGCGGACCTTGTTTTGACCCTAACTTCCTCCACAGTCTACCATTTTCCATGAAACAAAGTGCAATCTGGTCGTAGGAGTATTCTCATACTTTGAGTTGTTTCTCATTCTTGAATTCTGGTTGGAAGTTGGAGTAGACCTTGGATTGCAACCTAGGTTTGATGTGAGGTAGGAAGTTGTAGCGGAGGGCTGGTTGGCAGTCAAGGTAGAAGCTAGGTGTGACATTGGGTCTAATGTTTAGGTTGACATTCGGGTTGAAAACGTATATGAAGTTAAGTTTATATATGTTTTGGAGTTTTGTTGGATCTCCAGTTGGAATCTGAGCAAGAGCTTAAGGTGGATATTGGGCCCGAATCGGGATGAGAACTTGGAATGGAAAAAACAAGGATGCTCGATAATATGTTGAGTTGCAATGTGGGTTATGGTTTGAACACTCAATAGGATTTGTGGTTGTAAATTGTATTGAGAACATAGTTCAGCATTGTGTCATCATTTCTTTACATACATCAGGCTAGAAGAGTTATTGAAACTCGGGTTAAAATCTGGGTTTGATGTCACATTATAGTTTGGATAAGAAGTTGGGACTTAATTTGGATTTTATGTTATGTTGGGTGTTAGGCTGGAAGTCATGGTGGAAGGTTTACTAGAAGTCATAGTGGAATTTGGGTAGAACATTTATGCCCAATCACCCTAAATCCACACACTCGATGAAGTGTGTATAACACTACAACATATGGTCAGGATCCTTCTCGGAAACTAGCCTAGAACATTGACAACGTTTCTTAGAATTTTTTAGTTGGAATCATGTTCACAGTTAGTTTTGTGTTCATGACCAAAAGACTTTCATTGAACGTTCTCAACAAATACATGACCTGAAAACATTTTGAAATTAGATGTTCAACAGAAAATTCTGAAAGTAAATTTAACGTAAGTGAATTCACAAAGTTACCTATTGTATTCTTGATTAGAATTCATGTTATGTTTGTATGTCTATCAATGATGTTGAATTGTCCTCGATACTAGAAATGCTGTACTTGTGATCATCGCTCTCACAATAGGTCATCTTGTACTTTGTATCATCGCTCTAACGTTCCCCAAAAGCCCCCCCCCCCCTCCCTTCCCCCCACGGGGTCCCGCCGTGTAGAGTGTATTGCTGGGGTGTGTATTGGGTGGTGTATCTGGTAGGGGGGCGCATGAAAACACGTGTACAAATACACAGGTGTATGTTCTCTAGCGA
>SZWC01017045.1:35927-46577 GCA_023375785.1 Penium margaritaceum
GGGGGGGAGGGCGGACCTCAGATCGGGGATTGGTTGGTTTGCTTGCACGATGCCAACAGAGTATTCTGTTTACGTGTTCGTCCCCTTTGATCCGTCCGATGCCTCGATTGATGACTTGAATAAGCTCTCATTGAATTTCGAAAGTGTGCACAAGTGTATCGTTTTGGTTGTCTACCAGCTACACTCTCCAATACACTCACCAGATACACTTTTCACTTGGAGGGTGGGGGGGGCGTCGTCTCCCCCCCCCCCTAGAAGCCAAAGTGTATTAGGCCAGTGTATTGGGCGATGTATCTGAAGTGTGGCCATATCAATACACTAGTGTATCTATAAACTAGTGTATTGATACACTAGTGCATTATTCTTAACGGACTTATGATACACACCCCAATACACTCCCCCAATACACTCAAAGGTCTTTGGGGGGGGGGAGGGGGGATTGGAACTCTAATCGAGGTGTTATTGTGTCGATCGCAACTCGCTCATTGCGCACAATGCTCGTAAGTTAACTTCCTTGTTTCAGATTCTGACAGCCGTCGGTTCACTCCGATCGGCGTCCTGGATTGCTACAAGAGTTCTCTACAATAAGACAAAGGTCTATTTCTTGTCATGTTTGCCATAAACTCTTACCGTGTTAACTTCAAACTTTGGGTGGGGGGGTCATCGCGCACACCCCCCCCCCAAAGTCGATAATGTATTGGGGTTGTGTATCGTGTAGTGGATATGACTGGGGGGTGGTTATGATACACTAGTGTATTTGCACACTTGTGTACAGTTTTATGTCGATGTACGATACACTTTACGATACACCCCTCCAATACACTCGACATGATTTTGAGGGGGGGTGGGGGAGATAATGAAACACGCAAGTGTACATATTCTGAATCTCCACGATACACTCCCCGATACGCTTCCCTAATTCACTCGCACTTGGAAGAGGGGGGAGGGAGACGACATCGAGTGAATAGCGGCAATGGGCCTCGCGAATTTGATACCTGTTCTAATGCCTTACAATTATTCATCTGTGTCCCGAGCTATCCTTCAAGCCAATACTACGCATGACAGGTATGACCCCAACAGCATTACAGGACAGAAAGAGGCCCGATGTAAAACAAGTAAATACATTTTGCAATAAACGTAAACGGGATGCTTTAACTTTTACAAAATGCATTCAAATCATCCCTGAAAACATGATCACATTTGTTCATGAAGAAAATGGTGATGTCCCAAGTGCATACACACCAGTAAACTTCTAGGAAGTGATGATTATGGAGCAGTGGTATACATAGGTGTTGTGATTTGTGACGTTCCTGTTGACCTGTACAGTTTACTGTGACCACTCGGACGTGTCCATACTCGTGCAGATCCCTCATGCGGACACAGGAGGCACCAGTGCGTCATCTGGTAGCGGACTACCATCCTGGAGCTGACCGTTGACCGTTCCAGAGCTCCGAACGCTGCCGGGGACCTCCTGTGGCTGCTGCCACAGCCACGCACGCAGCGGCCAGGCAGCCGCTCCGCACGCAGCCACGCAGTTGCTGCTGCAGCTGACGACGCAGCAGCAGCAGCAGCCGAGCGGAAGCTCCTACGCAGCTTTCGCGCAGCTCCCGCGCGGCTGCTACAGAGCGGCCGCAAGCTTACGTAGCAGTCGCGAGGGTTGACCAAAACAAAAAAAAGGGGGAGGAGCTGATGTCAGCATCGTGACTTGCTGACGTCATCAGGTCTTTGCTGACGTTAGCAAGTTTCTGCTGATGTCAGCAACTGACTTAGTGAAATTTTTGGTCGGAGGGTCAAAAGTTGCCAAAGGTTCAACTCCTCGAGAAACGCTCACGGTTCTGCAGTTTGACCACTTTGACGTCTCGGCTCATAGTGAGCGGCACCATGGCTCCGTGCGACGAGAAGGGACAAGGGGGGATAGATCCCTCTTCTTCCCCTCAGGGGTCATGAGCCCACGTTCGCAAGACATTGAGGACCTGTAGAGCCAGCAGGTGGAGATCTGTTGACTGTAGCAGGAGCAGACTGACGCCATCCTTACACTCACCGAGCTCCTTCGAGGTCATTCCACAACTCCGTGACAGCCTTCTGAGGGCGCGGCCGGGGTTGTACCCTCTACACAGCAGTCAGCTCCAGCACCGGAGACAGGAGTTCGAGCCGACAAGCCGCCTCCTGAGCCTTGGGACGAGGATCCAGACATGCCATGCATGGAGGGCAACTCCCTCAAGCACGAGATTTCCATGCTTCAGGAGCGTGTCCGTCAGCTTCAGACAAGCTCTCGGCCCCCACACACATCCGCTTTCCGGAGCTTCGATCGTCGCCTGACCTCCACCCCAGCGACTTCCCTCTTCTCGGAGTTTTTCCCATCTCTTGTCCTTCCTAGCCTATGGTTGCTCTCCTTACGGATCGACAACCCAAGGACTTCGAGACGCCGCCTCCCCAGTATTTCAGCGAGGACGGCTTTGACTGCTGGGAGATCCTCTTTCAGGTCTGGGCCACTTCAGAGGGCATGTGGCCCTACTACCACAGTCCGTATCAGACTACGGACCGAGCTCATGTAATAACAACGGCTAGGGCGATGCGCGTGCTCCTCTACGTCATGCCGCGCGAGACCGTCGTTGACTTCCGCCCGTTCCTTGGCGAGACTGGCACAGGCACCAGCGCTGATCCACACAAGGGCTGGGATCTAGCGCTGTTCCTTCTCGCTACAGAAACGCATGCCACCCAGGATGCACACATCAGTGCCTTTCACTCCCTTTGCCAAGGGCCTACCGAGCCCGCAATAGAATACTGGCGACGCGCTATGCGCATCTACATGTGCCTTGGGATTTCCAGAGGTGTACAGCTATGGGGGCTCTGCACGATCATGCTCGGGGTTCGCCTTGAGCACACCGACATCTTCACATGGTACAACGACGCCGTGCTCGAGCCTTTTTCGGCCTCACTGCAGCTTCTTCCCTGGGCGCACCAGCTTTTCCTCCAGGTGACTTCGGCCCGTGAGGCAGCCGTGGCTCATCAGGAGACCTCCATTGCTCTAGCAGTCATTGCATCACCACCGATGTCCCTCCTGCAGACCTCTTCTCCATCCTCCGCCTCGTCATCTGCCTCCCCTTCCACACCGATTACACTGACTCAGACACAGGGTGTCGCGGCAACAGCACAATGGAAGAAGGGGTGACAAAAGGGCGGCTTGGGCTAGCAGCAACCGCAGCAGCAGCCGTCATCGGGCAGTAGCGGTGGACGCGCCCTTCACTACTACAATTGTCGAGGCGCCCAGCGCTAAACCGAGTGCCAACAGCTGCTTGACTGGGCACGGATTACTCGCGGGCTCCAGGCTTCGTACGCACTCTGGTCTACATCGAGCAGCACATCCTCCGGACGCGCGGCGACCACGACTGCAGCAGATCCCGCCTCTTCACGAGCGACCAGCAGCGACCCCGACCCACGTGACCGCACCATTGCCGAGCTCCGCCACCTTCTGGCGCTCCACTTTTAGGGAGGTGTGAGAGTGTTGTCACAACCAGGTGGTTCATAGACTGTCCGTCCGTTTGTTCTGGTGACCCGAGATAACTCGTGTGGGGGGGCACAGTCGGCATGTGATGACGATGGGCCTGACTGTACAATTTGGATTCATGAGTCTCACCGTTGTGCCCTTCTTTGTTCCTCCCCACCTGCTGCCCAGCGTCTGTCCAAGGCCGAGTGTTGCATTGCCCGTTGTACAGTGACGTCCTCCAGTCGTGATTCCAGCAGCACTTGGATCATCGATTCCGGTGCCACTCATCACATGACGTGTCGTCGTAGTGATTTTGTCGTTCTCAGCCATGTTGCGTCTGAACGTTCCTTTCGCACAAGCTCTGGTCAGTCCTTGCCTGTCCAGGGTATTGGGGTCGTACGTTTCAATGGTCCTTCTGGCCCCTTGTATCTTTCCGAGGTGCTATTTCTGCCTGACCTTGAGCTCAGTTTGCTTTTTGTTCGTGCTTGCACAGTGATGAGACTCTCTGTGGAGCACACTGCCGAGTCCGCAACTGTGACTGCTATTGACCCTCACAGCATTGTTCTCCGTGCCTCTATTGTGGATGATCTGTATCGTGTCTCCCGGACTTCCGCTCCTTGCTCTCCCTCCCCCTCAGCTCGTGTTTTTGTCACTAGTGTCATGTCTCCTGATCACCAGCGATTGCTTCATTGCCGTATGTGTCATGTGGGCTCCGACACTGTGTTGAAGCTCATTCGGACACAGCCTATCCTCGGTCTTGATGCGGCTTCTTTCGAGAAGCCACCTAAGACCGACTGCCTCTTCTGTGCCCGGGGTAAGATGCATCGCTTCACTTACCCTAACTCCCGCTCTCGTGCCCTTCGCCCTCTCGAGTTAGTCCATTCAAACCTCCTTGGTCCTCTTCCTGTTGAGTCTTTGTCCGATCAGGGTCGATACGTCCTGACACTGACTGAAGACTTCACCCGGATGCGGTGGGTCTACAGCCTGCGCCAGATGAGTGATGCCGCTCTTGCGGTTCGCCTCTGGCTAGTGATGGCTGAGCGTCAGTCCTGCCACACTCTCCACACCTTCCGCTCGGATCGTGGTGGCCAGTTTCTAGGCGAAATGGATAGCTTCTTCGCTGAGCACGGGATTTTTCACCAAGTCTCCGCTCCTGTTACTCCTCAGCAGAACGGTGTTTCTAAGCGTTGGAACCGCACCATGGAGGATGCGGTTCGCGCTATGCGATCTGAGTGTGATCTCCCGGAGTCCTTCGCTCTTGAGGGCTTTGCCTACATGACTTGGGTCTGAAACCGCCTCCTACGTGGTCCCCTTCCAGACCACGTTACACCGTATGAGCTTTGGTTCAGTCACCATGTTGACCTACGCCTCGCTCACGTTTGGGGATCCCTGGCTTCTGTGTGGTACACCGAGGACCAGTAGGGGTCAAAGGTCTCTTCGCGGGGTCGCTTGTGTGCCTTCGTCGGCATCTCCCCACGGTCGAAGGCCTGGCGCTTTCCGGACCGTGCTCATCATCGCATTGTTGAGTCATGTGACGCGCTCTTCTTTGAGTCCCTCACCTACCGTGATCTGACATCGATTATGTCGCTGTCTGTCACCCACATTCCTATGTGAGAGGTCTCTTGCCGAATGGGGGAGTCTGCGCCTGCGAGCACCCCTCACCAGGTTGATGTGTCCGTTTGAGCTCCCTCCACTTTGCGGTCTCTGGCTCTTGATGACCCAGCGATCATTGCTGTCGGCCCAGAGACCTCTCCAACACCACCGGCTTCTACCCCCGTTCCCTCGCATTCCTCACGTACCCATGATCCTACACCTGTGCGTACTCGTGTGTTCGTACTTGGGTCTGCCGGCACTCCTGCCTCTGTGCATAGCCCTGCTCCTACTACCACTCCAAGTCACGTGTCTCCCACACCTGCATCCCCTCGTACGGCATCACCAGCTCTCTTGCTTCATTCCTCCCCAGCTGTGCTTGTGCCTGTTTTTGAGCCAAATGTGCCCCCCTTGAACCTAGGCTACTCCCGTGAGCCTGGCGGTTGTCTTTGACCGTTGGCCTCCGGAGCGCAACGAGTGCCTGGTCCTGCACCCAGGTGCTCCACTCGTAGTATCGCGAGTGACGATCCCGACACAAAGGCCCTAGGCTTGAGTGTCCGCACTGAGCACATAGAGATACACCCAGTGTGTCCCGTAGGGCACGATCTCGTCACTCGCGAGTTCCACATCACTTGTGATGCAGCAACCGATCTTGTGGTCGCCTGACCTAGCACGTAGGCGCGCGCTCTTGCCGCGCAGAGCTCCCCCTCTTTGGCGCCTGACCCGGGCACATTGAGGGAAGCTCTCTCATCACAGGATGCTGATGCGTGGCGTGCAGCCTGCGAGGATGATCTTCGCGCCATGCGAGAGCACGGAGTTGACGAGCTTGTGGACCTTCCACCTGGGAGGAAGGCTATTCAGGTCAAGTGGGTCTTTTGCAAGAAAGTGAAGCCAGGTGGCTCACTGGAATGCCACAAGGCTCTCTTGGTCGTCAAGGGGTATTCTCAGATTGAGGGCATTGATTACAATGATACCTTCGCCCATGTCGGTTGCATGACCTCAGCTCGAGCTCTGTTTCGGTGTAGTGGCTCAGCATGACTGGGAACTACACCAGATGGATGTGAATAATGCGTTCTTCCATGGCTCTCTGGATGAAGAGATCTACGTGGCTCAGCCACCTGGCTTTGAGGACGGTGACAAGGTCTGGCACTTGCACAAGTCCTTGTATGGCCTTGAGCAGTCTCCTCGGTGTTGGAACCAGGAGATCACTGGGACCCTGACTCGTGCAGGATACGTACAGAGTGAGCCAGATCCCTCTCGCTTCATCCGGAGAATGCCTGAGTGGTTCACCGCCATCCTGGTCTATGTCGATGACCTTCTGATCGCGTCTCCTTCATTGGAGGCCGTGAAGGAGGCCAAGGCTGTCCTCTAGACAGCCTACAGGATGAAGGACCTTGGTCCTGCAGTGGTATTTCTTGGCATGGAGATGGTGCGAGACCGCAGACGACATACTCTACTACTACATCAGGCCTAATACGCACGGGTTGTGGGGGAGCGCTTCAGCGACCTCCTCGGCGCAGTACCCACGACCTCCACACCTCTCCTACCTCACGGGCAGGACGCCCTGAAAGTGGAGGATCCCACACAACTGGGTGAGATACTGGATGTGACCTTGTATCTCCGTCTCATCGGATCTGTGATATACCTAGCCACTACCACACGTCCTGACATCGCATTTGCCGTCAACCTACTTGCCTAGTTTTCGCAGGTTCCACGCGCTAGAGCCCTTCACGCAACTGTGCAAGTGGTGCGGTACGTGGTCTCCACACCGTACCTTGGACTCTGCATTCGCCCGCAGTGTTTGGTGGTCCTTGTCGGCTACACCGACAACGACTTGGCCTGGAGTCCACATGGATGCAGTTGCACGGATTATGTGTTCCTGCTCGGTGGGACCGCTATGTCCTGGCACAGCGGGAAGCAGGGGTGTATTGCACGTTGCTCATCGGAGGCAGAGTACGTTGCTCTGGGCGAGGGGCTGCTGAGGCGGTATGGCTGTAGCGCCTGTTCCATGAGCTTGGCCAGTCATTATCCGCTATCATGCTTCGCTGCGACAACCAGAGTGCTCTTGCCATTGCGGAGAACTCTGGTGTGTTTCATGCTCGCACGAAGCACATTGCGGTCGAGCACCACTTTGTGCGTGATCTAGTGGAGCGACACGTGATCTCCGTCATTTGGGTTGGACATGCAGCGTGTTGACTTCTTGACGAAGGCACTAACACGTGGAAAGTTCATGGTGGCCATTTGTAATGTTCAACTGCGCCACTTGCCTGAGAGTGGTTGAGTGTGGGGTGTGTCCGTGTCCATGTCACATTTGTCGTTGCCCTTGTTTTTGTCCTCGTCTCAGTGCTGCACGCGTATGGACATGCGTACCATCGGATCATGGAGGAGTGTTGTGATTTGTGACGTTCCTGTAGACCTGTACAGTTTACTATGACCACTCGGCCGTGTCCATACTCGTGCAGATCCCTGATGTGGACACAGGAGGCACCAGTGCGTCATCTGGTGGCGGACTACCATCCTAGAGCTAACTGTCGACCGTTCCAGAGCTCCGGACGCTACCCGGGACCTCCTGCAGTTTTTTTGCAGCACACAGGAGTTTATCGATGGACTGGTCGTGGGCACTATTTGCTTGTTTTTGTATTGTGTGTCCACCGCTTGATGCCGGATGCATGCATGTGACCAGTCGTAGCTTTCAAATTTTGATTCTGCATGTCTAGGTTCAGACGGCGTAGCATTCCGACATGTCTGCGCAGAGTTATGGCCAAAACAGTGGTTTTGGGCTGGTTTTTAGGACAGATCTTACACTACTGCGTGCGACACCCGCCGTGCGCCGCGGCAGGTACTTATGCCATAGACCTGTCATTTGTAATTTCTCTTTGCAAATGCTATTGAAGCATTCTAACACTTTGCCTTGTGTCTCCTAGCCAGACCCTTGCCGTTGCGTACACGACTTGTGACTGTCGTCACCGTCTGACTAGGCACTGACGCCTAGTCAACGGCTGTGTCTCTAGGAAGCTTCCATGCATCTTCTCAATAGGCTACTGAGTGAATAAAAAAGGGGTGATTAACCATAACTCGGGTAGAAATTTGGGCAAGAAATGCAAGTTAAAAGTGTGTTTGCAAGCTAGATTGACAGAAAGTCTCCGATTTGTGTTATAATCTTGGTTATAAAGTGGATATGAATCAAGGTTGGAAGTTGAATTGGACAATGATTTGTAGGCTGCATTAGAAATCACATTGGAAGCTAATCTGAATGCTGGGTTGGAAAGTAGGTTGTGATTTGAGTTGGGAGCATGGTAAGATGTAGGGATGGGATTTGGGTTGAAGTATGAGATGGAAACAAAATTGGAACTTGTTTTGGAAGTTAGGCTATAAGATGGATCAAAAGGGTTAATCATAAAAAGTTGGAAATCTTCTTGGAAAATGGGTAAAAAGTTGTCTTAGAAGTTGGGTTTATTGTTGGATTGGAACTTACGTCAGGCATTGTGTTAAATTTTGTGGTGGAAGATAAATTGCGCTTACAACATCCTTCCAACAGGTAGAGACGAGTGAAGGAACAAAGTGTCAACGTGAGGAGGTACAAGTGAGTGCGCAGAAAGAATTAGTGAGATGGGGTTTATCGAGCAAATGCATGGTAGTAAGGCCCATACAACAAAATGATAACAGAATGGATATGAGTGTTTTGCGTTACACTTATATGAAATGAATATCCTTTATATATACAACGGAATAGGGTAAGATCACTTCCTTGCTCGAAGGACGTATGTGACGCGTGTCATTTTGATATGAGTGACCCGACTATGGCACAACGGTGGGTTCACGAAGGTGTATTGCCATGGTGGATCGGTTCAGGGCTTAGTTTCTGTTGAGAGTTAGGACTTCTCATAAAAGTCGTATTGCCGCATTCCTTTTCCAGCACTTCTAGTCTAACTTCCTACCCAACTTCCATTTCGAATTCAAACGAAACACACAAATGAAAACGCATACCAATTTATAACCCAACTTCTAACCCAATCTCCAGCCCATATTCCACCCCATTATCCAAGATTGCATACAACCCAACTTCCATCAACTCCCACATACACACACATTCCACCGAAACCTCTAGTTGAACTTTTGACCCAACTGCCCACCTAGCTTTGAACTCAACTTCCAAGCCAAATTATAGCCCATCTTCTGACACACCTCGGAGCGATCTTCTAGCCTACTTACGTACCCGGATGATGACCTAATTTAAAACAAAATTCGAACCCAGTTTCCAAACCAAAATCTGACCCATCTTCTAACCAAACCTCCAGTTTACTTGTTCTTCAAACTCCCAATCCAACTTCAACCCCAACATCCGATCCAACTTCCAACTTGGCTGAAAAACCAATCGTATACCCTAGTTCAAATCCATACTCCACCCTAACTTCCAGTGCAAGTAAAACCACAACTTCGAACATAACTTCCAACCTTACTTCCAACCCATCGTCTAACCCAAATTCCAGTCAAACACCCAAACTGGATTCAGCAAAAAATCAAACTCATTTTGCAACACGTTTTCCAACACAACTTCCCACATACCATCAAATTGAATTTCCAGCCTAACTTCCAACCTAACTTCCATCCCATATATCGAGCATTCTTCCACCTTGACATCCAACTTGACATCAACCCTCAAGTCCAAACCAAATTCCAAGCCAATAGAGGGTTCTCAAGATCAAATGTTGCAAAAAGACTAGGCCGTTACTGGAGCACTGCATATAGTCAGTCTTCATTTAAAGGGCTTGAATTTAGCACAACTACAACATCGGGATGATAAAACTTGAGCATAGCATGGGTGATGATTTCCATGTGTTTCTATCTTCGTCTCATATTCTAGTCGTGTAGTGTCTTGTAATGGGTGTGCAACATTGAGGCATGCATGTGAAGGTTCGCATTGGTCAGTGTACTCCTATTATGTGAATTGCCAACCAAAGCAACAAGAGTAGTATCCCCAATCATAGCACTTGTATGAGAGCAAGTTTTCAACAAGAACTTTGCTTCCATCTTTGTTGCACTGGCACCCCGTCAATGCAAAAATTTCAACATTCGTTTTTCATGCATCTTGTTTACAGCAGGTCTTGCCGTTTACTTCCTGTTGGGCTCTGCTATGGAAAGTTGTTATAATTCTCTCAGCCAAATAACCACAGTGTAGTTTACGTTGTCACCTTTGACCTTAGCTGCATCATTTCAGCTTATTATTCAATTAGGTTGATACATGCGTCAACCCTTGTTAGATCAATGTTGTGAGGAGTTCCCAAGCAGAATTGAGTGGGTGGTTTATAGTGAATCAGGGCCCTTGGCTGGCATCTTGGAGGTGAGCATGCATTGCGCTTACATCAGCCCCCCCGACCTCTCTCTTTCTCTCTCTATCTCTCTCTCTCTCTCTCTCTCTCTCTCTCTCATGTGCACGTGTTTGTCACAAAACTTAAGTCCCTTCAGCACCAGTGCTTGCTACATCATCGCCTTGTCATGTGATATCAGTTACTGTGTGCAACCTCATTTGGACTCAATCGGTCCTCGCTCTTGATGGATGTTTGCTTGAGAAG
>SZWC01017045.1:46935-51935 GCA_023375785.1 Penium margaritaceum
TATGTTTTTTTTCTTTTTTTTCATTTAACCCCAGATTATTTTTCACAAGTTAAGATTGACCACACAAGGTGTTTGTTGCGCTGTAGGTTGTATTTCATGGAGAGTTGTGAGTTACTTCGTAGAGGACTCTCAACGAATTTGTGGAGTTTTGCGCTCACGTGGTGTTTTGTGGTCAATGCCGCCTGGAAATGGTTTATATAGAAATGAAAACTTGCTGAGCTTGTACGAAACGATTCATTCTCTTCACGAATGACCAACTATGGTTTGTAAGGGTGTTGACAAGGTACGTGATAGGTTAGGATGGTGCAGAAAGGTGTAAATAAAACTTTTGGCACTGAATTAAAATAATTTGAAAGAGGTTTTCATGACATATAATGAATTTATGTTTTGTTTTTTAGAGTCCATGTCAGAGAGGAATACTGGGAGTGGCAAAGATAGATTACCATTTCCTACTTGGCAGTGTTTTTTTGTAAATTTCCTTGGATATAGTGATTTGTTTTTCCGCTTTCCTTTATTAGGAATGGGCACCAAGTAAAAGCATGTTGTGCTATCTGGGATGCAAACCAGCGTTGTAGTGGGATTGACGATGGTTCCCACAGCTGTTGTTCAGCGGAAATGCTACGGGAAGGAACATTACCCCCTTCTGCCTTCGTTGCTCTTGCTCGAATCCGGGTTCGCGCTGAACCCTAGAACGAACGAGCCGGCCTGCTAGCCGATAGACACCGGTTGGGACGTTTGCAAGACCCAGATCCCAGGTACAATCCTGGCCGTCCGTTCCTTAGAATGTCGCCGTCGACGTTTTCTAGGCCTTCCCTAGCGGCAGGTCTGACGTGGCAAGCATTTTCGTTACACTGCCCCAAGGTCGAAGGAATTAGCAATCGGATGAACATCGGCGTAGCATCGCAGCCGTTGGTGCTTAAGGAGGTCGAAGCCGGGCGGGTCGTCAACGAAGCCGGGCGTGGTGGAACTTCCCCTGACGGCAAGTCCAGGGCCTGCAGCGGTCGCTCCTGCCCCGGAGCGTCGGTCTGTTCGCACGCCCTTCACCGCTCTGGGTTCCCTCGGATCGTCTCTCTCGCGATCCCATTCCGCAGCTTCCCAGCAGCGGTTTCGCTCTGTCCCAACCGGACCCGACGCCGGCCAGCAACATTGCAGATCGGGTGGAGGTAGCCAGCGTCTGTTGCTCGCTCGCTTCTCTCCTCTCGAACGTCTCAGAGGTGTCAGAACCCGCCCGCCACCATGTCTGACGACGATCATCACTTTGAGAAGACCGACGCCGGTGCTTCCAAGACATTTCCGCAGCAGGCTGGAACCATCCGCAAGAACGGGTACATCGTCATCAAGGGCAGGCCATGCAAGGTCCGAAGGTTTCTAGACGTGTCTACGTTCTGAACGGTGTCATGTGTTTGCACTCCTTGTCCTGCAACCTGCAAATCTTCCTATCCGGCGGCAGATTTCTGCCAAGTGTCCGGTGTCAAGTGTCTGCGTCTTCAAAACTGAAGCTCGGCTGTGTCACGAACCCCCTCACGCGTTAGGCTTAAGCAACTTCTTACCCACCAGTTCTCTTTGTCAGGTAGATCCTGCACTGTGTCTTCCAAACAACAAGTCGCTGTACCTCAGGCATTTGAGTGGCTGTCGGGGTTTTGGCGGCATACTGCTTTCTGGTGGAGGCGTTAGGGCACTACTAGTACGTACATGCCCATTGAACGTCGCAAAGTTTTGCCCGTCAGTCCTTTTACCTGTCCAGTGCTGCTCCGGATTCGCTTGAATGCAGGTGGTCGAGGTGTCAACCTCAAAGACTGGCAAGCACGGTCACGCCAAGTGTAACTTTGTGGGCATCGACATCTTCACCAACAAGAAACTCGAGGATATCGTGCCATCGTCCCACAATTGTGATGTGAGCATGTGATCCTCCTTGTCATACCCTGTTTTTGGTCACCTGTGATAGCATCCTTGAGGCATCTTCACCCGATCCCGTCTCTTTGCTGAACTTCTGGTGTATGTATTGCAAGCTTCACAAGAGCACCTTTCATCCGCCTGGCAGAAATCGTTGTCGATTTTGGTACAAACCTTCTCGGCATGCTTTACTCCTCCTGTCGCTATCGACTTGCTGTCTGACGAAGCAGTTCTCTGACACTACACGTCCCCGTGCAACTCGCAGGTCCCGGAAGTTGTTCGCACCGACTACCAGCTGATCGACATTTCAGAGGATGGCTTTGTAAGTTGCTCTGTGGGCACCTTGATGTGGCGCGGTAGGGGAGAACGGGATGCTTGCTGTTTTTCTTCAAAGAACTCATTGTAGCGCACCTGATTCTTCTTGAGAACTCCTTCGTCTGCTGCCCACAACCACATGTCCACATGTCACAGGCAAACACATTGAGAACACTGACTTCGTCTGTGGTATGGAAATCTCTGACCGCCAATTAAGGCTACCTTCTTCTGAAATGGTCCAGGTTTCCCTTCTGACTGAGAGTGGTGACACGAAGGACGACCTCCGCCTGCCCACGGATGACGCTCTCCTCGCTCAGGTGGGTTTCTGATTGCTTTGGCTGATTTGGGTTTCCCCGGGTCTCTTCTGTTGCCTTGCTTGAGTCTGCCCGCACTCTCTGGTCTGTCGCCTTTCTGAGCTTCCTGGCAAGAGGAACAGGCTATCTTAGACTTAGTTTTTGCTGAAAGAAAAGGTATGGTACCAGCGTTTGCTGACGAGGTACATTCCTTCGTGTGACGTGAAATGTGCTCGACATTCTGGACTGTTGTACATTTCTGGACCAAGGACTGAGCACGTGGCAGTTAGATGCAAACGTAGGGTGCAGCTCTGAAGTTTTGTGGCTGCTTTTGTGCTTCCCTTTTCCATGAATGCAGATTAAAGAGGGGTTTGAAGGGGGGAAGGATCTCGTGTTGACCGTGATGAGTGCTATGGGTGAGGAGCAGATTGCTGCCATTAAGGACATCACCAAGAGCACCTAAGTGGCCTTCAAAGGCTGTGGATGGCACGGACATTGGTAATGAAGGTGTTTCTTTTTGGAATGGAGGTCTCACACTCTGCTGGAGTAGTACAACCATTTTGTGAGGCCCAGTCTGAAGCTGGTGGCTGATGCGTCGGGGAACTTCACTGGCGTACATTTTGGGAGGCCAGGATTGACATCTGGGGACGAAGCTGTTGGTTGGAAGGACACTCTTCAGGGTGCTGCAGTGGGAGGTCCATTTGGCGGATGTGTTTGCCATTTATGGTAGGCAAAGGAAGTTGCTCGGTGCTGACTGGTGCGGAAGGTACTCTCAGCTGTGAGTGGCAGTTTGGTGCTTGGTCCTGGAAGAAGCCTGGGTGGCTGGAGATGGTCTTCACCACCACACAGGTAGTTGGGGGCGACCCTGTCAGTTTTGGCCCTCTTCAGGGACTGGACCAGAACATGTCCAGCTTATCTTCCTTTCTCTTGGCCGTGTTGGACTGGCAGTCTTGTTGTGAAGTGCTCACTCTGGTTGCCAGTGGCCAAAAAGCCTCTTATAGAAAAGTTTCGTCATTAGAAACTTGTTTAACTTTTTTCATTGCAGTAGTGTCCCATTGCCAGCCTGATCTTGGTGACACAGTGTACACCGGGGGCAACATGATTACATTATGACATGAAGCCTAATTAATAGCAATCTCCTTACTAGGGTCTTGGACCAGAAGATTGTTCATTCACATCTACATTGTGTCTCAACGTGCAAGGTGAAGCAAGAACAGCAGAAGGTGCGTGGATGTCCCACCCACTTTCTCTAGCTAAACCAAACTCGGGAAAGGTGATGCTTATTCCACCTGTTCTCAGAGTCTTTGCCCCCCGTATCCCTCTCATAATACATTGAGGGCTCCTGATTTTGGAGTGATTAAGAAGCACTCTTCAAAGGACTTGCAGGTCTAGCAGCAAATACTATACTTGCATCTTGAACGGAACGAAGCAACATCCTAGGCGTGGTAGATTGTCTGGACAATGCTTTTTTCCTGGTAGTCTCTCAATACAGTTGTCGGGTCTCCAAGGACCCCGGAGCCTCTGTGGATTCTGGAACTCATGGGAAATTCCCACATGATTACGGCGGTTGAGACTACGGGCTGACCTGAGTGGCTTCACGATGGTCGACATCTTCACAATTGTCCAGCATGAGGGCCTGTTTCTAGCTTCATAGTAGGGAGAGCAAGATGTCATTGACTCGGTATAACTTTGAATTTTGACACTTTGGGTGCGGATTTCACTCCGACGCGCTAAAGTGCTTCAGTTTTGACATTAGCATCTCATCGGAAAATCGATAAAGGGGTTCGTGATTGTTTGAGGGTGGGTTTGCGTGCAATTTGCGTGGGGGTCCGAATTCCCCATGTGTTGAAAGGGAACCTGCTGGACCTTGCAATTGAAAGGCCCAATAGGTGCCCACTTAATGTATCAAGGTAAGGTTTGGACAGATGTAGCAAGTATTGCATGGGGTTTGCATGAAGAGGGGAAAAAAGGAAGAGGATGTTGTTGGTTTATTGGTGAATGAGTGGTGACCCTATAGGAGCGACGACGGCCCACCACTTTCATGCCTTTTTTGTTACTATTCCCACAACTGGGGGCATGAGAGTGGGACAGATAACCATTTGAGTTCATACTCGTTCTGGTTCTTAAAATGAAAGAGAAAAAAAACATCCTGAAGTTGAATTTTCTAGCTGAAAAATGGATGTAAGAATGAATTACCAGACAAGGTGGTCATGTGAGGTATGAGTTTGTTGTCGCCCACATTGTTGAACAAAAACACCAACTGGTTTGCGTCACATATCTCATGACTAGCTCTTTGAAACATAATATATTTACATCAATTTGGCTTCTTCATTGCAACAAAGTTCTGCAAATGGCCAGGTCGTCGCCTTGGAGGAGTTCGCCCTCATTAATTTGATCAGAAGTATGTTTTTGAATGCTTCATGAAAAGTTAAAAGTACCCGAGTATCACAGGATTTTCGATAGATTTTATTCGTGTGTGACAGAACCCTCGTTTCCTAC
>SZWC01017045.1:54435-59017 GCA_023375785.1 Penium margaritaceum
GAGGAGGAGGAGGAGAAGGAGGAGGAGGGGGGGGGGAGGAGGGGGAGGAGGAGGAGGAGAAGGAGGAGGAGGGGGGGGGGAGGAGGGGGAGGAGGAGGAGGAGAAGGAGGAGGAGGGGGGGGGGAGGAGGGGGAGGAGGAGGAGGAGAAGGAGGAGGAGGGGGGGGGGAGGAGGGGGAGGAGGAGGAGGAGAAGGAGGAGGAGGGGGGGGGGAGGAGGGGGAGGAGGAGGAGGAGAAGGAGGAGGAGGGGGGGGGGAGGAGGGGGAGGAGGAGGAGGAGAAGGAGGAGGAGGGGGGGGGGAGGAGGGGGAGGAGGAGGAGGAGAAGGAGGAGGAGGGGGGGGGGAGGAGGGGGAGGAGGAGGAGGAGAAGGAGGAGGAGGGGGGGGGGAGGAGGGGGAGGAGGAGGAGGAGAAGGAGGAGGAGGGGGGGGGGAGGAGGGGGAGGAGGAGGAGGAGAAGGAGGAGGAGGGGGGGGGGAGGAGGGGGAGGAGGAGGAGGAGAAGGAGGAGGAGGGGGGGGGGAGGAGGGGGAGGAGGAGGAGGAGAAGGAGGAGGAGGGGGGGGGGAGGAGGGGGAGGAGGAGGAGGAGAAGGAGGAGGAGGGGGGGGGGAGGAGGGGGAGGAGGAGGAGGAGAAGGAGGAGGAGGGGGGGGGGAGGAGGGGGAGGAGGAGGAGGAGAAGGAGGAGGAGGGGGGGGGGAGGAGGGGGAGGAGGAGGAGGAGAAGGAGGAGGAGGGGGGGGGGAGGAGGGGGAGGAGGAGGAGGAGAAGGAGGAGGAGGGGGGGGGGAGGAGGGGGAGGAGGAGGAGGAGAAGGAGGAGGAGGGGGGGGGGAGGAGGGGGAGGAGGAGGAGGAGAAGGAGGAGGAGGGGGGGGGGAGGAGGGGGAGGAGGAGGAGGAGAAGGAGGAGGAGGGGGGGGGGAGGAGGGGGAGGAGGAGGAGGAGAAGGAGGAGGAGGGGGGGGGGAGGAGGGGGAGGAGGAGGAGGAGAAGGAGGAGGAGGGGGGGGGGAGGAGGGGGAGGAGGAGGAGGAGAAGGAGGAGGAGGGGGGGGGGAGGAGGGGGAGGAGGAGGAGGAGAAGGAGGAGGAGGGGGGGGGGAGGAGGGGGAGGAGGAGGAGGAGAAGGAGGAGGAGGGGGGGGGGAGGAGGGGGAGGAGGAGGAGGAGAAGGAGGAGGAGGGGGGGGGGAGGAGGGGGAGGAGGAGGAGGAGAAGGAGGAGGAGGGGGGGGGGAGGAGGGGGAGGAGGAGGAGGAGAAGGAGGAGGAGGGGGGGGGGAGGAGGGGGAGGAGGAGGAGGAGAAGGAGGAGGAGGGGGGGGGGAGGAGGGGGAGGAGGAGGAGGAGAAGGAGGAGGAGGGGGGGGGGAGGAGGGGGAGGAGGAGGAGGAGAAGGAGGAGGAGGGGGGGGGGAGGAGGGGGAGGAGGAGGAGGAGAAGGAGGAGGAGGGGGGGGGGAGGAGGGGGAGGAGGAGGAGGAGAAGGAGGAGGAGGGGGGGGGGAGGAGGGGGAGGAGGAGGAGGAGAAGGAGGAGGAGGGGGGGGGGAGGAGGGGGAGGAGGAGGAGGAGAAGGAGGAGGAGGGGGGGGGGAGGAGGGGGAGGAGGAGGAGGAGAAGGAGGAGGAGGGGGGGGGGAGGAGGGGGAGGAGGAGGAGGAGAAGGAGGAGGAGGGGGGGGGGAGGAGGGGGAGGAGGAGGAGGAGAAGGAGGAGGAGGGGGGGGGGAGGAGGGGGAGGAGGAGGAGGAGAAGGAGGAGGAGGGGGGGGGGAGGAGGGGGAGGAGGAGGAGGAGAAGGAGGAGGAGGGGGGGGGGAGGAGGGGGAGGAGGAGGAGGAGAAGGAGGAGGAGGGGGGGGGGAGGAGGGGGAGGAGGAGGAGGAGAAGGAGGAGGAGGGGGGGGGGAGGAGGGGGAGGAGGAGGAGGAGAAGGAGGAGGAGGGGGGGGGGAGGAGGGGGAGGAGGAGGAGGAGAAGGAGGAGGAGGGGGGGGGGAGGAGGGGGAGGAGGAGGAGGAGAAGGAGGAGGAGGGGGGGGGGAGGAGGGGGAGGAGGAGGAGGAGAAGGAGGAGGAGGGGGGGGGGAGGAGGGGGAGGAGGAGGAGGAGAAGGAGGAGGAGGGGGGGGGGAGGAGGGGGAGGAGGAGGAGGAGAAGGAGGAGGAGGGGGGGGGGAGGAGGGGGAGGAGGAGGAGGAGAAGGAGGAGGAGGGGGGGGGGAGGAGGGGGAGGAGGAGGAGGAGAAGGAGGAGGAGGGGGGGGGGAGGAGGGGGAGGAGGAGGAGGAGAAGGAGGAGGAGGGGGGGGGGAGGAGGGGGAGGAGGAGGAGGAGAAGGAGGAGGAGGGGGGGGGGAGGAGGGGGAGGAGGAGGAGGAGAAGGAGGAGGAGGGGGGGGGGAGGAGGGGGAGGAGGAGGAGGAGAAGGAGGAGGAGGGGGGGGGGAGGAGGGGGAGGAGGAGGAGGAGAAGGAGGAGGAGGGGGGGGGGAGGAGGGGGAGGAGGAGGAGGAGAAGGAGGAGGAGGGGGGGGGGAGGAGGGGGAGGAGGAGGAGGAGAAGGAGGAGGAGGGGGGGGGGAGGAGGGGGAGGAGGAGGAGGAGAAGGAGGAGGAGGGGGGGGGGAGGAGGGGGAGGAGGAGGAGGAGAAGGAGGAGGAGGGGGGGGGGAGGAGGGGGAGGAGGAGGAGGAGGCAGCACAGCACAGCACAGCACGCCACGCCACGCCACGCCATGCCACGCCACGCCACGCCATGCCACGCCACGCCACGCCTCGTCACGCCACACCACACCACGCCTCGCTACGCCATGCCACAGCACAGCACAGCACATCACATCACAGCACAGCACAGCACAGCGCAGAGCACTGTAGCCCACGGCACCGCACAGCACTGCACGGCACCGCATCGCAGTGCAGTGCAGGACAGCACAGCGTACCGCGCCACGCCGCAAAGCACCGCTCCGCACTGCACCGCACCAGACCACGCCATGCCATGCCATGCCATGCCATGAGATGCCGTGCTGTGCCATGCCGTGCCTTACCATAACAGGCCATGCAAAATCATGCCATGCCATTGCATGTGCAGACATGTGTGGAACACGAGGAGGCGAGGCAGCGGTCGGCAGGCTCTGAGGCATGGGGAATTTCGTGCAGTGGCAGGAGAGGAGGAGGACAGCAAGAGGGGTTGGCTGGCGTACATCCGCAAGGGGAAGTCGAGGGAGGAGGCTCAGGGCACACAGTGCCTCTATCTGAAACGCAGTGTCCGCCAATTCGAAGAGATTTCTCACAATGGCTCTATCGTTGTGAGTGGATGTTTCTTAGTGATGATGACCAATTCGAAGAAATTCCGCACGATGGCTCTATTGTTGTGAGTGATGGTGGACATTGTGAGCGGTGGTGGATCTTTTTGTGTTGCATGGTGGTGCATGTTTTTGTGTCGCATGGTGGTGCATGTTTTTGTGTCGCGTGACGGTGGATGTTTTTGTGTCGCGTGACGGTGGATGTTATTGCCCTGCGCGAACCAAAGAGATTGGAGGGGAAGCATGGAGGGGAATGAACGCAGGTGGAGTGCGGAACCATAGGACGCTGGTGTGTTCAGGAGGAGACAGGTGCACCATGATAGTGCAGTGGTGTTCTGCAAGGATTGTGGTGTGTTCCGGCAGAAAACCATGGAATTACTCAATGGTTGTCCGTTCCATGTCCATCCATGCGTGTGAGTCCATAAGGCTGCTGATCTTTTAGCAGCATAAATAGGTGCGGAGGGTTGATCGGACCACTGGCAGCATGTAGGCAGTAGGCTGTGTGAATGACTTGACCGGTGCAACGAGGTGCGAGTCGTGGAGTGACATCATTCACGCACAGCAGTTTGTCTGGCTTGTGAGCAGTGTCGCGACATGTGGCATGTGGCACGTGGCATGTGGCATGTGGCATGTGGCATGTGTCATGTGGCATGTGGCATGTGGCATGTGGTTTGACCCTTTAGACAAGTTCTGACATCTGATTGCACAATGCCGTGTGTGCCAGCATGTATGTGGCGTGGTCATGTTCATCGCGAACACATGTACGTGGCATGAAGTAGTTCACGGAAGACACCTTTTCACAACATACACACGCGCATGCGCACGCATGCTCATCTGACTGTGGTGCAGGTTCTAGGCAACGTGTGCCCAGGATCGTCCATAACCGCTGCCGGCGACATCATCGTGGTGGGGCGGCTGGCGGGCCGCGTCCACGCAGGGGCAAGGGGCGATGGCAAGGCGGTGGTGGTGGCTATGGCCATGGAGCCGAAAGTGATAGCCATCGCCAACCAAGTGGTGGCGGGGCCGGAGGAGGGCGCACCGCCGCATGCGGAAATGGCGTACATTTCCGACACCGGCCACATCTGGTGCGCAGCGTGTGTGAGGTGGACTGTGTACACGTATCGCAAAACACCTGTGACACACACTTCACACCTCTGACACACACTTCACCCCTCTGACACACACTTCACACCTCTGACAAACACTTCACACCTCTGACAAACACTTCACACCTCTGACAAACACTTCACCCCTCTGACAAACACTTCACACCTCTGACACACACTTCACACCTCTGACAAACACTTCACACCTCTGACA
>SZWC01017047.1:6712-20887 GCA_023375785.1 Penium margaritaceum
CACTGGGAGAGTCTGGCGGCTGCGGAAGGCCCTCTACGGCCTGAAGCAGTCACCTCGGTGCTGGAACCAGGAGATCAGCAGCACGCTTCTAGGTGGCGGCCTCCAGCGCAGCACCGCTGACCCCGCACTGTTTATCAGCCCGCGAGGTCAGACCTTCGCCGCGGTTCTGGTCTACGTCGATGATCTCCTCATTGCGTCGCCAGACACGGCCGCCATCCAGCGCGTGAAGGACTTGCTGCACGCCGCCTACCAGATGAAGGACCTTGGCTCTGCCCGAGTCTTCTTGGGCATGGAGCTTGAGCATGATCGCTCCCAGGGCATCCTGCACGTCCACCAGGCTGCCTATGTGCAGACCCTGTCCACTCGCTTCGCCGAGGACCTGCCACTCGTGCCGAGCGCATCCTCACCCATGTCGCCCGATGGCCAGGTGAAGCTGAAGAGTCCTGACCCAGCTGTTGTGGAGGAGCCAGTTGACGTGACCACGTACCTGCGAGTCATCGGGTCACTGATGTTCCTGGCGACGACGACGCGTCCAGACATCGCGTTCGCCGTCAACCTCCTGGCCCAGTTTTCTCAGGAGCCGCGTCACCTCCACCACGAGGCCGCGATCCGAGTACTGCGCTATGTCGTCTCGACTCCTCGGCGAGGTCTCATGTTCCGCCGTCAACCGTCTGTTGTCGCAGTGGGCTACACGGACAGCGACTGGGCCGGCAGTCCGGACGGTAAGAGTCGCACAGGCTGGATCTTTCTGATTGGCGGCACGGCTGTGTCCTGGCGTAGTGGCAAGCAGGGGTGCATTGCACGCAGCACTGCTGAGGCCGAGTACGTGGCTCTTGGATCAGGCGCGTGTGAGAGTGTGTGGTTGCGTCGTCTGTTGTCCGAGTTGCGTCAGTCTGTCCCATCCATCACGTTGCATTGTGACAATGAGAGTGCCATGGCCATCGCCGACAATGACGGCGTGCATCACACACGCACAAAGCACATCAATGTTGAGTATCACTATGTGCGTTCATTGTTGCATGACGGCAGCATCAGCATCGTGTGGGTTGAGACAGCACGGCAGTTGGCTGACTTCCTGACCAAGGCACTGAAGCGCGACTCGTTCAAGAAGGCTGTGAGTTCGGTCGGTGTACGTCCGTGAGTGGCTCTCTCTTTATCTCTGCCTGCGTCTCTGCATGCCCTGGGGGAGTCTGGATGTTGACCGTGTCCCTGTCCGCCCATGTGCACTACGCTTGTGAGTCATGGGGGAGTGTTGGTTTTTGCACATCTCTCATTGTGCTCTGTTGTGTCCTCCCGGCTTGTGTACATCAGCGTGCAGATGACTGACGGCGAGACTCGACGCTGATGGAGTGTCGTCCGGTGGAGCCGACGCACGCTGAGGTCTTCTTGCAGTTCGCTGGAGCCTCCTCTATCCGGCGACGTGCTCAGCTCCATCGGCAGGCCTCCTCGGCGGTCGTGCTGCCGGCGGTCATTGACACCGCAGTTGCTGCTTGCATGCATCCAGCGCGTCCCATCGCGTCTGCATCGTCATGCACTGCCTAGGGTCCCAGTTGCATGTTGCGTGGCCCTGTTTGGTAGCATAAACCGTTGTGGGCACTATCTGGGTTTAGGCTGCCATAACTCCTCGCTACTATTTTTCTAGCAGATTCTGACCGCACGGCTGCGTTCGCAGCGGCGGTATTATGGTATGGTCCANTTTTCAGGCAAAACGGACGACGCCCGGGTTTTGGGCTGTCGGCTGCCTGGCAGGCCTCACCGAGAAAACCTGCCAGCCTGAACTGAGCTATTTTCTGATTGGTTGTTGAACTGAGTAACAAGCTCTACAGAGCTGGGGAGGGCCTAGAACTTGGAGGGGTCTCCCATTGTTGTTCATTCTTCATTCCTAATCAGTCACTTACAGTTTTCAGCTGCTTTCTGGGCTAACACTGGCGCGCGCATTTCTGAGTAACAAACCCAGAGCTTCCAGACTTAGACTCTAGAGCAGCAGACTGAGGGGGCAGCTGACTTAAGCAACGAGCGTGGAAGCCCGCACGCTGCATCAACAACGCTGCTGCCCCAACCTGCTGCCTAGGCTATTCCATTTAAGGGTGCCATTGATTGGGTCGATTTGGGGAGGGATCCCAATAGGGGGCTCGTGGGAGGCTTCTAGTTTATACCTGGTGGTTATGAAATGGCTGCACAGAGAGGAAAGAGTGACGTATCTTGTGTTCTGCAGGAGGTCGATACAAAATGGAGGGTTGAGCATTGTTCTTTGCATTGTTCTTAGAAGTAGGTCATTACAATTGAGTACATTAGTTTGTGCTTGGGTGAGTGGTGGTTGAAGTGTCTCTGAATGATGGAGTGGCAACAACGGGTGTCCACATCACCTCGATGAGGAACGGGCATAACAATATAGGATTGAGCTTCCCAAAACGTGTGTAGGTGCTCGTATGATGATCTTTGCGGAGTTTAATGGGATAAGGTCAATGCATGAAGCTCGATGTCCATCCGATGCTTGTCGGCTTTTTGCTTTGTCACCGATTGTTTCTCTGCGAACGTCTGGTGTGTCTCAACCCACATGTTGTAAAAGTCGTGCCTGCACATGTCGATTACCAGTATAACGCTTGGACTATTTAAAAATATCGGAGTCACGGATAGTTTTCCGTGAACCACCTACACGGTTATCGTACCTGTGGCTATAGAGGTTGGGGACATGCATGTGAGCTAAGCGGTCGGCACCCTCACCACCCAATGAGTCCCATAGGCCACGCAGACTTTTTGAAGTAGCTTTTTGAGCTTCTTATTCACGAACAGGGTTTGGTCATGATGCTTGTGAATCCAAGGGTGCAGGCAGTAAAAAACTAGATTTGGCTGTCGTGGTGAGTCATCATCTCACGCCAAAATCTCCCGGACCTTACATCTCTGTTGTTAGTGATGGAAGAGGGGGCGCTTGATTGTCAGACAACGTTATTGAGGAACAGTTGTGTTGATTCCTTTACGGTGACCTTTGCCGTTTTTGTGACAAGGTGCAAACTCTCTGATAATGGGTCAACCACAACAAAACTCTGAAGGGGTTTCAAACCACCTCAGTGCGACGAGCAAAACCATCAAAATTTAAAACCGCCTCAGTGCGACGAGCAAAACCGTCATAATGTCCACAAAGATGTCTGACCATGATCCTTTGCGTGTTATTTCAGGATGAAGAAAACTTATGACATGGACACATGTCACATGACTCGAAGTATCTTGCGATGTGTGTTTGCACTTTGTCTTACATGTAGTGTTTGACAACTGGTTGAGCATCTTCTCCTAGTTGTAGTGTCCACCAGGACCACTTTTGTGGCATTCATCTAGTAGCATTACAGTCCTTCATTCAGCAGTACGACGACTTAGCACGTTAATCACCGTCACCAATAGGGTGCATCAAGCCATGAATGTGGCCTTTTCATAACTACCAAACTCCTCCTAATCCCTTGCAGGTAACTTCTCAAGGTATTGGTCTCGTTCAATCCGTAGCACATAGACGTCTGTCTTTCGTTTTGGTTGTAAACTTGGAGCATCTGTTGGTGATGTTGTATTCATACTTGGAATCGAGAAAATATATCCGTCCTACCAGTGAATCCCGTCGCCATTTTTGGATCCATCATCATCCGTCCGCCGCTAAGGGTGCACACAGGTTCTTGGGATCACAATCCTAGAATAGCAATCCTGGTTCTAGAATCAGAATCGTGATTCCAATTCCGAAATTTCATAACTATCCCAGAATCGAGGTTCCATGAGCCAGGCTCTTGTGGAAGGAAGGAGGGTTGAGGGTGTAATAAATATGCGTCTATCAAGGGAGGATAACCACCGGGCTCACCTCTTTCCTAGATCAGTTGGACTCTCCACGAGGTAAAACCTATCAAACCTCGCTCAATTAGGTTCATCTCCGAGGAGAACTATCCTGGTTCAAACGGCGTTGTTGGTCACTGACCATTGAGATGATAATCAAGGTTATCCCTGATAAATTTGCATGTCACTACCGCGTTTGGCTAGTGGGAAAGAAGTAGTTGACCTTTGATGTGTGTTGCGTACTGAGGACCTTGTCATGTATGTAGAGGACGTTCATTCCGTCATCAATCTTAATCCAAAACAGTCCGTTCATCCTGTTCGCTTTGGTTCCACGGCTTCACCGTCGTGTCTCTGCCCTGCTCGCCTTTCACTCGTTCCTCCTTTGCCAGTCAACCTCATCTCTTGCCCTTGCATCCCTTCGTTTTGTCACTTTCCAACCTTTGTTTAGCTCCTCTTAACACGTCAACTCTGAATTCACACCTCCTGCATTCTCTCCTTGCATTCCTGTATATCTCACCACTCTACCTCGTCTCCTGCTCTGAGCTCTTGCCTAAATCCTCGTGTTGCCTTATGTTTCTCCATTTCTATCATCACTTTCTCGCTCCTCCAACCGCTTCGGCTTGTTGCTACCATAACTAGCTCTACAATTTGCATTCTTTTGAGATGTATCAGAGCATCTCGCAACATCGCCTGGTCCTTGTTGACCAAGCCATCGATCCACCACCTCAGCGCTGCTTTTTTCCATCAACGCTCATCCGTCGCTGTCTATGCCTCCTCCGCTTCATTTGCAGCCGACGTCAGCAGCTTCGTCTTGTTGGCTGCTCAAGCCTTGGCGGCGCTCATCCTCGTGACCGAGCCCTGCATCCAATCACACGCCCGTGGAAACGTCCCGTGCTTCTCTACCACTGATAGCATAAATAGCTCTCGAGCCGTGTTCTACCGCCATGTTTGCAAAAGCTTCCTATTGTGTCCATTCCTTACTCCTACCTTTTTACAACTCCATTCACTTACCCTTCTCCTGCAGACCACGGATTTATGCTTCCTCCTTGCTGCTTCCAACGAATATAGTGACCGAGTGGCACGGTCACCTTCTCGTCTTCATCTTTGCCTCTCACAACGCCTTGTGTATCCCTTCCTCCTGCAACTGCCGTAGTCAATTCATTCTGCTCCCTCTGCTCCAACTATATCATCATTATCCTCTACCAATCTCAGCTTCTCCATCCTTTGTTTTCGTTTTGAGCTGGCCCCTCGCACCGCCTCCTCCTCTTGTCCCTAGAAGCAGCTGAATGACGCTTTGAGTTAGGACATCAGACAACACCAGTCTTCTTGCTCTTCGGTCTCAGTGCAACTAGTGAAACAAGTGTCACTCTCCTGACATCGGCGAACATCTCTGCTCCTCCCAGACCATCTTCGTATAAGGGCTCCTCTCGACGTCAGGATAATGGATACCACCAGTCTTCCGGCTCGTCGGTCTTGGGCAAACTAGGGAATAAGCCGTCACTCTCCTGACATCAAGGGAGCTCCCTGCTTCGTCTGCCTTCCCTTGCCTCTTGTCTTCACTGCATCTACTCAATCTGCCTTCATAAAACCTCATCATTGACTCCCTCCATCCTCGGCTTACATTTATCATCAGCCATTTGCGTCATTAGCTTCATCAACTTCATGTACTTCATCCTCCTCGTCATCATCCTCGATCATTGCTCAACCTTCCAAAGCGCACGTGGTTTCGCCCCTGCATCTAGCTTATCATCAATCTGCCACCTCCTTTCATTGTCGCCTTCATCATCTTCGCTCAGCACAAGGACCCGCCCGGTCGAATCGCTAGTATCGCGCTGACCTGCACCCATGCCGATTCTCCTTTAGCGCACACGATTCGTCCCCACGTCCAGATCTCATCATCAGCTAGCCTCCTCCATTTTCATCCACATATGCAACCAACACAAGGATCTGCACGTGTCAGTTGCCAATATCGCATCAGCCTACACCTACGTCAGCAGCAGATTTCCCGCGGCGCGTCGACTCCTGCCTTTCCCTTGTCGCAATTCTACCCCTCTACATTCATTAGCACACGTGATCTCACCCCTGCATCCAATTCATCAGCAAAGCCTATGCTTTTCTTCTTCATCAAGCTACACAGGCCACTTGGATCCTCCCGGTCAAATTGCTAATCTTGCGGTGACTTGCGCCCAGGCCGAATCCTTGCGCATGTGGTTTTTTCCCTTCACTTAGGCCATTCGTCCTCTTCCGGCGCTATCAACTTTCATCCGCCATCATCTCTTCGCTCATCAATAAGGAGCTACACCTCCCCGCAATAATGGAAACACTCTCCTCTGTCCAGGAGATTTACCCCACTCTTGCAGCAGACGCCAACAATATTCTCGATTGGACAGACAACATCATCTGTAATGCACAAGGTGTATACATCAACGAATGCAATGTGGATGAATCCCTCCTTGAAAGATATGATCATCTCCACAACAATTTGAACCGCCCAAGAAACTACAACATCATATTCGCCACAATATGGACCCAACTGAAACGTTGGCTTGCTTGTCTCTACCACTCCCTTTAGCATCCAACAGACATAGCAGCCCTACAATGGTATACTCTGCTGGAGTGTGCATGGGAGCGACGGTCCTACTATCTTCATACCTTTCATGAGACCATCTTCCCATCCTTACTAGACGTACCCAAGCTCTTCTTCCTCCCAAAGGATGAAGCAATAGGTGTAGCATCCACCAACCTAGAAGAATGGCAGCAAACCGTCTACCACAAATTTGACCCCTATCACCTCTTTCACTTCTCTATTGTTGGGTCTCTGGTTCAGGGCCTTCTTTACTTCAAAGAGCACTGCAACGATAATGATTTCTACGACCAATTGGATCTCTTCAGCACTGAACTCAGGTGAGGACTGCACACTCTTGTTGACCCTGACCTTCACTTCCTCCTCACAACGCATCCTCAAGGCATACCCATTATGTGGAGGGGCTTCCTATGCCACTATGGAGGATTTGTCAACTACGAGTCCTCAAAAGACAACAAGAGACACTGGGAAACCATCGCAACCACGATAAAATCCCTCATCATACTTTCCTAAAGAGTATGACTGCATTGACAGATTCATGGGGGGTGTTAAAAATATGCCTATGTCAAGGCAGGTGAACCACGGGGCTCACCTGTCCCCCAGATCAGCTAGGCTATCCACGAGGTAAAACCTATCAGACCACGCTCAATAAGGTTCACCTCCAAGGAGAACCATCCTGGTTCAAACGGCCTTGTTGGTCGCTGACTGTTGTGGTGCTAATATGGACTATCCCTAACAAATGCGCATGTCGCTACCGTGTTCGGCTAGCGGAAAAGAAGTTGTTGACCCTTCATTCTTTCCTCAATCTTAATCCTGAACAGTCTACTCATCTTTTATGCCTTCGGTTTTACGGCTTCACCACCGTGTCTTTGCTCTGCTTGCCTTCGCTCATTGCCAGCCAGCCAACCTCATCTTCCCTTGCATCCCTTTGCTCCGACACTTTTGCTGCTCTGTTCAGCTCCTCTCAACACGTCAACTCTGAATTTAAACCTCCTGCATTCTCAACCTGCATTCCTATCTACCTCACCACTCTACCTTGTATCCTGCAAAGCCCTGCTTCGATCTCCTGCCTAAATCCTTGAACTGCCTCATGTCTCTCTGCTTCCGTCATCACTTTCTTGTCCCTCCAATTACTTCTGCCTAATGCTGCCATTACTAGCTCTGCGCTCTCCATTATTCTGACAAAGTGGAAAATTGCTGACCTTGAGATGCTAGTAATCTGCCATGGAGGGGACTTGTTTGACCCCTCAGGATCGTAAAATCTGGTAGAACCTCTCGTGAGATCGGCCTTGGCTGTAGGTTAGGCTCACACCCGAGCCTAAGCACAATGCACTGGTCCTGCCTAACTACCTTAGCAGCACGCACGGGCCCTCCTGAGCTGTCTTACCAAGCTGTCTTTGATATTTGAACGCACGAACTATGTTGTTCGTATGTTTCAACTGTTATCACCGAGGGGAGGAGGTCGTGCAACCGCTGATGTGGCATCAAACAATGCCACAAGGGTAGGATGCTATGACTTGAATGGCCTCACGATGGCACGAAGCACAGAGTGGTGCTCAATTATTGCCGTTTGTGTCCGGCTGTGAGACTCAAATGGCACCATCATTGTTAGTTTATGCCCTGTTTAGTTGTGTCCCTGGAGCCGTGACAGAAATTGCAATCCCAAGAAGAACCGCAATTCTGGAACCGGAACATCAATGCCGATTCGTATCCATAATCGGAACCGCAGTACTAGTTCTATTTTCAAAATCGTAATTCCGAACCAGTGTGCACCATTATCCGCCGCCGATGATGAGGCCAAAAATGACATCCAAAGTCACGCTTCGAGAGTTTTACGTAGGATTGTTCTCTTCATTAAACGTTAGTGAAGTTTTGGAGGTTTCTGTTATCCTCTTCTAACGTGTGATGGTATACCAATAAGTCATCAAGGCGATAAAAAAACTGAAACGACAAATTCCTCAAGGTGTAATATTTTTTGTTCATTGATATCTGTAGCGGGAGGGCCGGTTCGGCCCTCCCTCCTCGCTGAAGCGAGGGGTGGTTGCGCACCACCCCTCGCGTCAGCGAGGGCTGGCCGGCGGCCAGCAATTCGCTGGCCGTCGGCCAGCTCGCTGCCGGCCGGCTGGACGGCCGGCGGCCGGCCAAGCGACCGGCCGGCCACCGGCCGGCCAGCCGCCAGCCGCCGATCGCGGCCTCAGCCCGATCGGCGGCTGAGGGGCCACGAGGGCCTCGAGGGAGAGGCCTCGTGGCCTCGTGCCCTCGCCCCCCCTCGCCCTCCTTGCAAACGAGCAAGAGAGGACAAGGGATAGGGGGAACGAGGGTGAGGTCAAAATTGCTGGCGCGAAATCACCAGCGTGCCTCGCACACGACGATTTCGCGCCAGAATGACAAAACGAAACTCGAAGTTCGTTTACGACGAACTTCGACGTAAAACAAATGGAATAACTCGTGCGAACACACGAGTTCGAGGTAAAAACCCCCGTTTTGGGTCCTAAAACCAGGGGTTTGGTTAAAAATGGAAATGGGCCTCCGGAGACTCGAAATATTCGAGTCTCCCTGCTCTGGGTCGTTGATGACGATTGCCCCTCAGTCTTGCGAAGGGGGTAAACCCCTGACGCGGACTGCGAACGCCATTTTGCGAACTCTGATGACGACTTCAGAGCCGGAGCTGGAGATCCAGCCCGTTACAGTGGTTCTCAGAGCGAGACGACCCTCGCGACCAAGGGTTCGACGGAAACGGCGGCTACGACATAGATAAAACGCCGCCAGTAGCTGCAAGCAGCAGCAGAAACGCCAGAAGAGACTACGGCATCTACACTTCACGGATTGAAGCGCCGTAAAGTGTGTTAGAGAGCTTGAAAAAAGCTCTACTTGGTGGAGACTCTTTCTTCCAGCCTCTCCTCACTTCCAGAGGGCTAGGAAGATTTTTGTGGAGCGGGGTGGGGAGTCCCCACCCTCAAAAACCACAAAATCCTCTCCATTTTCAAGGCTCCTTCAAAACCCCTTCATCCAAAAATTAGGACAGCACCCCTCCCCAACCTTAGGGACTCTCACGGCCTGAGAGCACCCTAAAAAGAAGAAGGGCGACACCTTGGGGACTTTTGGCGGCTCCCCCAACGCCGCCAGTTCAAGGAGGACGCCACCAAGGGACGCGAGACGTGACAAGAAGACGCAAGAAGAGACCAAGGAAGACCAGAAGACAAGAAGACAAGAAGACAAGAAGAAAAGTAGTCTTTTGTTCTAGACCTTGTACTTGCTTCTCTCCTTGCTCTTTGTCTTAGTTTTGTGAGCGGTACTCACACTTCTTGTTACTCCCTTGTATTTTGATTTTCTGTTTTCCTAGACCCTAGTTGCTACCAAGTGCCGTGAGTCACGGCCTAGGAGGACTAGTTTCTAAACCCACGACCTTGTGCCGACGTGGCGGCCTAGGAAAATAGAAATTTAAATTGAAATTGCCTCACCGATCATGAGAGCAACGTCTTAGGAGGCGACTCCTCCTCGTTGTGGGGTGATCCTCACAACGACCTTCACGTGCTAGTTGCACGAGCGACGGGATGGCAAGTGCCGCACCGTCTAAGGCCAACAAGGGCAAGGTGGTGACGTTCTCACCACACGTCCTTGGCAGACTCCAAGTTTTGGGAGCCGCCGCCGCGAGCACGGTTGCCAACCCAAAGGCAACCGTACCGCCTAAGGCAATCGTGCCGCCTAAGGCAACCGTGTCGCCGAAGGCAACCGTACCGCCGAAGGCAACCGACGCCAACCTCGGCGACACCGAGAAGCATGCGGAGGCCGCAAAGGTGCTCGACGAGCACGTCGACGCGCACATGGGCGACCCCCATGCGACGGACGACGCGATGGAGGAGGATCTTCCGGAGGAAGACCCCGACGAAGAGCACGACGCCGACGATGGCGAAGGCGATGAGGATCGCGACCATCGCCATCGTCGTGCGGCGAACTCGAGCCGATTGCTCGAGAAGGAAAAGACGTCCGCCGCATCGCCTGAAGCTGCCGACGGCAGCGAGACTGCCGAGAGCAGCAAGGGCGCTGAAAGCAGTCACACGGGAAGTTCCCGCGAGAACGAGCCGGATGACGACGCCGCAAAGGCAATTCGCGATGGCCGTCGTAGGCTTGCGGAGTTTGCTGCTGAGGCGGCAGGCCGACTGAAGATCACCACCGACGGTGGAGATACGGTACCACTCGGAGGAATGGGGGTGGACCCCCCTTCCTACGATGTGGTCGCGATGGGGCAGGGCAGCGCCCACTCGGGCGTCATCACCGACGATAGTCTCCTCCAAAAGGTGGGACTCCTTGGAGGCGTGTACGCGAACCGTACCCTCTTACAGTGGGTAAAAGTGCACGGAAAACGCGAGGCCCTGGAGGCTATCGCCGATGCTCTGACGACATCAGAGCTCAAGTTCGCGTTCGCCAACCTGCTGGCCCACGTCGGGCAGAGCATCACGGACCTTGACCGTGATTGTCAGCTGCAACGCCTGGCCGCCCATGAGGCAAGCCGCCGATGCAACGACCTCGACAAGGCATTTCAGAGCGTGACCCAAGTGCAGATGCAGCAGCAAGCGCAGCGAGCCGTAGCTGCGGATGCCACTGCCAGTGGCAGCGACGACTTGCCTACCTCGACGACTTCGGGGTCGGTCATGAACACGTCCTTCCTCCACAGTGTGGAGATCTTCCGGAAGGGCGTGAAGTTGACCGACTGGCTGAACCGTATGGAGCACGTTCTACGTGTCCACAAGGCTGCACTCCATCAGTGGGGTGACCTTGCCACGACGCGGCTTGAAGACAAACTCTTCAAGTACGTGGTCAAGGAATGGACTGCGCAGCAGCCGCACCTCGAGTAGCAGCCCATGCCGTGGGAGGCCTTCTGCGCGATCATACACAAGAAGTGCACCCAACGTGAGGAGGCGCAGCGTGCCTTCCACAAGATCAAGGACTTCAGGCAGCTGGGCAGCTCGCTCGCATCCTACTTGAGCGAGTTCAACGCACTCGTGGAGGAAGCCGAAAGCTTCACCGAGGGCGATGGGACTCAGACGTTCAAATACCCGGAGTGCATGCTACTGGAGTACTTGCGTGATGGTCTTGCCAGCGAGACGCTGAAGGACAAGACCACCACGACAGCCACTGGCCAAGCTTGGACAAGCTGGAGGGCGTTGCGCGACTACATGAGCGAAGTGTACTCGGCGAACCCGAAGCACTACTCTGATGCACGGCCGAACGCGCGTGCACAGCATGGTCGCGACATGCGCGTGGACGCTGCAGGGGCTGGTGGGTCAGCTGGACAGCGAGGCGGAGCCAAGGGCAAGCAGCCTACAAACCCTCCAGCCAAGAAGGCTGGTGGACACAAGGGTCCCAACAACAAGCGCAGCCGCAAGAATGACGAGCTGCAGGCGGCGCGTGAGCGTCGCAACGCAGCCTTCCGCAAAGGGCTCTGCCACAACTGCATGCAGCCGGGCCACTTTACGGCTTAGTGCCCTGAGGCTGCTGGTGGTGGACAAGAGGCCGCGGCGCTAGCTGCAGCAGCAGCACCTCGTGGGGATGGTGCAGCAGGAGGCCGCGGACAAGGCCGTGGACAGGGTCGCGGTCGCGGCAATGGGCCCGGCCGTGGTAACGGACAGGGCCGTGGGGCGGGTTTTCCCCACCCCTGAGTGACGTCAGTGGGGACCACTCAGGGGTAAAACTGGATCACGAGTGTGAGTTCATGTTTTCAGACGAGGATGTTAAACAATTTGAGTTTTTGACGAGTTCAAATTTCTCTGTTGTTTTCTCCCCTCTCATTGAACCTCATTCTGCACTTGCTGATCGACATTGCCCACTAAATCTTGCATCACCAGACGAGATGCATGACCGAACCTGCTTAGTGGTGGCGACACCAACCACTGTGCAAGAGTTGTGTAACACAGTGATTGAAGCAAACGCCCTCAAAGCAATGAGTTCAATCACGTTCACAGTACCTTTAGTCNCTCATTCTGCACTTGCTGATCGACATTGCCTACTAAATCTTGCATCACCAGACGAGATGCATGACCGAACCTGCTTAGTGGTGGCGACACCAACCACTGTGCAAGAGTTGTGTAACACAGTGATTGAAGCAAACGCCCTCAAAGCAATGAGTTCAATCACGTTCACAGTACCTTTAGTCGACGATTTCGACCCAGTCAAATTTAAGGACTGGAAGGTGCTAGCCGAATTCACACGTGCTCACAAGATGTGGACTCGAGTGGGTGAATCATGGGAGTTGCGACGCCCGTCGTACAGATTCCGTGTTTATCACAAACTCGGTTTACCGTCGTCGAGTCTGTTCACTCTGAAGAGTGGGGACAACATGACGATGCAGTTCAAAGGACACCTAGCTGGTGCTCCCGTGAACGTACTGGCTGACACTGGAGGGGACGACTCTTTTGTTAGCCTTGGCTTTACCCGACAGGTTGGCCTGAAGTACGAGCCGTCAAATGGCGCAGTTGTTGTCGGTGACAACCGTACGGTACCCGTGATCGGTACTTGTAAAGCGAAAATTTGTATTCAAGGATACACACAGAGTGTCACGTTGAAGGTACTCAACCTTCTTGACCCGTTTGACGTGGTGCTAGGCGATCCCTGGCTCCGTGACAACAAGGCTCTAATGTGCTTTGAATCAAAGCATTTGATCATCCGAAAAGGACAACGCCGCTTTACGTTGATTCCGAGTACGGAATTATCACCGACCCGATTCAAAGTCCATGCCAGCTTGTCTGCAATGCAGGTCAAGAGACATATTCGACAAGGTTGTTGATACTTCCTGGCTCAGCTGCAGAAAGTGGAGGACGACGTGACGGAAGACACGCCACAAGAGATCAGATCTCTACTGGCGGAGTTCTCGGATGTATTCCAAGACCCACCGGCTGGGCTTCCACCAGAAAGACACATGGGCCGCACGATTCCGCTGCAACCGGAGGCGACTCCTCCGTTCAGACCCATGTATCGCCTTAGTCTAGCAGAAAGGCGAGAGGCCGAACGCCAAATCAAATAGTACCTTGCAAAAGGGTGGATCGAGCCCAGTAGCTCGCCGTACGGTGCGCCGATCCTTTTTGTGAACAAAAGGACGGTGGTTTACGCATGTGCGTAGATTACCGGGCGTTGAACAAGCTGACGGTGAAAAATCGATTCCCCTTACCGAGGATTGAGGACCTTTTTGACCAACTCCAAGGCGCAAAAGTATTTTCATCCTTGGATTTGTCTCAAGGGTACCATAAAATCCGCATCACGGAAGATGATGTGCCCAAAACTGCGTTTCGAACGCACATGGGATACTATCAGTTCCGAGTGTTGTGCTTCGAGCTTACAAATGCCCTGGCAACCTTCCAAGGAGAAATGAACCGAACGTTCGTCAAGCAACTCGGACAGTTTGTCTTGGTTTACCTGGATGACATCCTGGTTTTCTCCAAATGAATGGAAGAGCACATAGAACATCTGCGCGAAGTTCTCGCAATCCTTCGGGAACAGAAGTTCTATGCGAAAGTGAGCAAGTGCAAGTTTGCACAAGATGAGCTCGAATACCTTGGACACATCGTCGGCAAGGACGGCATCCGTGTCGACCCACGAAAAGTCGAAGCCGTTGTGGATTGGCCACGCCCCGAAAATGTTGGGCAGATTCGGTCTTTCCTCGGCCTTGCAAACTACTTTCGACGGTTTATGCAAGGGTATTCGACCCTGGTAGCACCGCTAACCAGGCTCACGCGAAAAGACGTGCGTTGGGAATGGACATCTGATTGCGAGAACGCTTTTCTCAA
>SZWC01017047.1:27299-38037 GCA_023375785.1 Penium margaritaceum
GGTTTTTGCACTCCAGGCAAAGGTGGCTCGCAGGTCCGACTGGAGCGGAGCGTCGAAGCGAAGAGCGAGGTCGAGGAGCGAGGACCGCTGACGTGGCAGCTCGATCGGACCGATCGATCCTCGACCTCGATCTCGGTCCGGTCGGCTGTGGAGGGCGGAGGACAGGGGATTAGCGAGGAGGCACGAGGATCGCGCGATCGCACATTGACGCGCGACCGGAGACAGACTCATCGCGGACCCGGAAGCAGCAGTAACAGCCAGCAGAGCTGACTACTTAGATTATTTTCTAGTTGACCGGAAGCAGGGATCAGGGGCAGGGAGTAGGACATAATGTTAGTACTTAGAGTAGGACTTCAGTCATTCTTTCTTAGCTTCGTTTGTACTCAGTAGTTGACCATTTTAAGTGAGATTTGAAGCTCTGGATTCAGCTCGGTTCCCTCTTGACTCTCAGTGTGTATTTTCTGAGTGTATGTCTGTAAGAGGCGATTTTACCTGAGAACCGTGAAGTGTGGTGCCACTTCACTGTGGTTCAGGACAGGCTGAGCTGTGCAATTTGTTGAGACAAGGCGACAGTACATTTTCTGGGATCTTAATTTCTAACACCGTCCTCATGCAGAACGGTCACCCAGTTGCGTATGAGAGCCGGAAGCTCATACCCGCGGAAACGCGGTACACGACTGGGGATCAAGAGCTCCTTGCGGTAGTACACGCTTTCAAGATGTGGCGTTGCTACCTCGAGGGTGCTGAAGGGGTTGTGACGGTCGTGACTGACCATAATCCATTGGTGTTTTTCCAAACGCAACCGAACCTGTCAAGACAACAGGCGCGTTGGAGCGAATACCTTAGTCGATTCTCGTTCACATGGGAATATCGGCCAGGGCGCATCAATGTGGCCGATCCACTAAGCCGACAGCCTGTGGAAATTAAAGCAACCACCGAGGTCAGTGGGTGTTTTATGGCCATTGCAACAGCAACCATACAACCACCAGATCCCCCTGCACCTCTGCGGTAACCACCACGAGAGATTATCCATTACAACGGTTTTGTAAACAGGATCCGGATGGGATACTGTGTGGATTCTTGGTTTCAAGACTCTCGAAATTTGGACAAGTATGGCTTGGTGGAGGCCGCAGTAATCTTCTGGCACGGAGAACAAGTTGTTGTGCCAAACTCGGGAGACCTTCGAGCAAGTATTATCTCCCAGCTCCACGACCCGCCGGTCGCAGGTCACGTGGGACCCCGAAAGACCGGACAGGCACTCTCGGACCACTATTGCTAGCCAGGGTGGAGTTTCGATGTCCGTAAGTATTGCATGACATGCGACCCATGTCTTCGGAATAAGGCTAGTAACAAGAAGCCTGCTGGACTCCTCCAGCAGCTTCCCATTCCTGGGACTCCATGGGAGTGCGTCAGCATGGACTTCATTACTGGACTTCCGGACACGGCCCGTGGTCACGATGCAATACTAGTGGTTGTGGATCTTTTGACGAAGATGACACATTTCATTCCTACAGCCACTTACGTGAACGCAGAGGAGACCGCTCGTCTCTTCTTTGAGGGTGTCGTAAAGTACCACGGCTTGCCGTTGCACATTATCTCCGATCAAGATCAAAAATTTGCTAGTAAGTTCAGGCAAAAGATGCACTAATACTTCGGCAGTGAGTCGCAAATGTCGACAGCATTTCACCCTCAAACTGACGGACAAACAGAGCGCATGAATCGCACTCTGGAGCAGATGCTCCGCATGTACATGGACCCTGCCATGCATGATTGGGACGAATTCCTAGCACCGACAGAGTTTGCGGTGAACAACTCGGTGAACGAGTCCACACAGTTCACACCGTTCGTGTTGAACAGTGGTCGGCATCCAGTGGTACCCTCTTCATTGGTGAAGAGTGGGAGTACAGGAGGGCAGGTTCCTTCTGCTCAAGCCTTTGCCGAGCGTATCGACTCCTTGCTACAGGAGGCGAAGGGTCATCTTCAAGCAGCTCGGCAGTGACAAAAGGCATATACCGACAAAGGTCACCAAGAGGTCTCGTTTGACATCGGTGACAAAGTGCTGCTTAGCACTAAAAACCTTCGGCTGAAGTCGCCAGGGGCAAGAAAACTTCTACCGAAGTGGATTGGGCCGTTTCCCATTGTGGCACGTATCGGGCCAGTGGCATACCGATTGCTACTTCCGCCGAGTATGAAGATACATGACGTGTTTCATGTGAGCCTGCTGGCTCCATACACGGCAGAAGGAACCGTTCAGCCACTGCCAGCAGTCCTGGCTGCCGACGGCCAATACGAGGTCCTTCGCCTCCTCCAGCATCGAGAGCGTACTCTTCGGTCGCGCGTTGTCAGGGAGTACCTCGTTCATTGGGCCGGTTGTGGACCTGAACATAATTCATGGAAGCCCGAATCTCGGTTGCCCACAGGGGTGGTCAACGAGTACTGGAGCGAGCTTGCAGCTCGCACACATCGACGCGTGGCAGGAGGTACCACCTGAACGCGGAAAAGTGAACAACATTCCCACAGGGCAGCATTCATGGACAGTGACCATAGGAGGTTGGGGACGCCCAACATGTTGTCACGCGGACGCTCCAGCCTAAAGGGGGGAGGCCGCTAGCCGTGCTGACCTACAAGCTGCAGCTTAGGTCTAAGTACCATGCACGTGTTCATGTTTAGCTGGTGATTAAAAAAAATAATTTTCTTTCACAATGTTGATGACTCACTGACTGACAATCCTACTTGTTGTTCATGAACCGGGACGGTTCATAATAAGTGGGAAGGAATGTAGCGGGAGGGCCGGTTCGGCCCTCCCTCCTCGTTGAAGCGAGGGGTGGTTGCGCACCACCCCTCGCGTCAGCGAGGGCTGGCCGGCGGCCAGCAATTCGCTGGCCGTCGGCTAGCTCGCTGCCGGCCGGCTGGACGGCCGGCGGCCGGCCAAGCGACCGGCCGGCCACCAACAGGCCAGCCGCCAGCCGCCGATCGCGGCCTCAGCCCGATCGGTGGCTGAGGGGCCACGAGGGCCTCGAGGGCGAGGCCTCGTGGCCTCGTGTCCTCGCCCCCCCTCGCCCTCCTTGCAAATGAGCAAGAGAGGACGAGGGATAGGGGGAGCGAGGGTGAGGTCAAAATTGCTGGCGTGAAATCGCCAGCGTGCCTCGCACGCGACGATTTTGCGCCAGAACGACAAAACGAAACTCGAAGTTCGTTTACGACGAACTTCGACGTGAAACAAACGGAATAACTCGTGCGAACACACGAGTTCGAGGTAAAAACCCCCGGTTTGGGTCCCAAAACCAGGGGTTTGGTTAAAAACGGAAATGGGCCTCCGGAGACTCGAAATATTTGAGTTTCCCTGCTCTGGGTCGTTGATGACGATTGCCCCTCAGTCTTGCGAAGGGGGTAAACCCCTGACGCGGAATGAGAACGCCATTCTGCGAACTCCGATGACGACTTCAGAGCAGGAGCTGGAGATACAGCTCGTTACAATGTCGTAAATATTCGTGAGTGATTGTGATTATAACGACCTAATCAAGAACTCCGAATGCCCACAGTAAGCACAATATACTATCCTGTCAATGTTCTTATGAGATAAGCAGATCTTGTGATAACTGCTCGCCAAGTCAATTATGATGGGGATGCTTGATCCTCGGAGTTGAAAAAAAAACGCATACACTCACAAAAAAGGATAGCCATTCCTGATGGTACTGTTATTCAACACCTGGTAGTCCACACACATCGGGCTTCTATTGACCTAATTTCTTATATAAAGCATGGGTGTTGCTTATGAGGACGTGGAAGAGTGGACAAGTCATGTCTGAACACTTTTTTGAGGTGAAATTGTAGCTTGGTCAACTCATGGTCGCTCATCCGATAGGTCCCCTTGTCCATTAGTTTTCTTCTTGGCTTCAAATCACTATGGTGTTTGACATTCTTGTGAAGGTCACTACGAGGGTAATTTCAAGGGGAAAACACTTTCAAATTCCTCAATTTGTGGAGAAAATCCTCTCTTGCATCTAGAAAGACTATTGGTTTTGAGATCGGTGAGGCCGTTGAGTGTGATATACTAGTTGTTGCCATTTTGCCCTATTTCGCCCTCGTGTGGACTAGGCATTTATGACCTCCTGTTCGTAGTTACATCTTGGCCACGTTGAGCGATATCGACACCGTGTATTGTCAAATTATAATCTAAATAACTTCCTCTGTTGTTTTCCATGACTGTTGTTGCATTCTGGGTTGCTCAGTTCGAGGATGGTGTTGTTTCCAACCACAAATGTTGATGTAGAATGCACCACTGGTTTATTCACCTACAAATTATACTGGCCAAGGAAACATCACTCGAGGATTATTTTGCGAAAACTCACTGGACAAGTCCTCCATATTGCTACATCATATATTTACCCAATTTGTAGTTGGAGAAGTTCCCTAAGTCAATGCATATGATGTTGTCTGTTGGTGGTATTACCTTCAACCACCCCTCATTTAGTCGTAAGAGCTGGCTTTGGTACCTTCTCATTGCTGAAAAAACCGTAAGGGTCCTTCTCATCGAACTAGCACTGTTAAAATGAAATTATTTTCCTAACTACTCGGTTGCAACTTTAACATGAGAGGTTGGTTTTCCTTGTATCCCTCATCACACTTTACAGTGTCAAAAATCCTCATTCATGGTATTTTGATTTGTTCAAGTCAAAAAGTGGTTATCGCTGTTATTCAGACTGGACCAGGGCTTCACCATCTACTTGTGTCCTCATTTATTTCTTACGTCTTCCGTTTTCCCTATGATTTTACCCCCCTATGGTACTGCTCTTGGTGCTTCCAACAAGCGTACTCGATGTTTCATGACCTCCTAAAAATCCAAAAAGGTTGTTTCTCCTGTTGATAGAGAACGTCCATCTCCAATGGAGTGGAGGCCTATGCTCACAGCAACTTTCCTCCATTGTGGGATGCAACATGGATTTGGTACTATTGGTCCTTGGATTCTGATTGTTGTAGTTTTTATTGTCAATGCGATAATCAACTTAATAAGTGACGCACGCAGTCGACATCATTGGACGTGGCCAAGTGGTACGTGTGACGTGGAGTACAAGCGTGGCTAGTCGACGTGGAATCAGGAAAAGCCAAGGAGATCGCAACATCATACACAACAACATCAGCCTCATTAGCCTCAATACTAGACAGTACAGCGACCGTTATGGAGGAGTTTATATCTCTTGTTGAGGAGTTTAGAGGGGATTTTCCCGTCAAATTACCTCAAGAGCTACACCAACACCACAACATCGACCATCAGATAGACCTGAAGCCAGACAACAGACCAACGGTCAAGGAAACCTATCAGCTGAGCGACCACGAGCTGACCGAGCTTCAAAGATAGCTGGACGAGATGCTCCGTCCGGGGTTCAACAGGCCATCCACGTCACCATTTTCCATACCAGTGCATTTTGTCTAAAAAATAGTGAGATCTACATGTTCGTGGACTAGAGGGTGCTAAAAAACATAATCATCAAGAACTGTTACCCCCTTCTACGAGCAGGTGAAGTTTCCAACCACCTCCGCAGGATAGGAATTATCACCAGAATCGGCATACTCAGCGGCTGTCATCAGGTCCACGTATCAGATAAGGACTTTGAGTTGACGATCATGCTGTTAGGACTCATGAACTTACATATAACAGTATGTGGTGGCCACAAACGGTTCTTTTTTGCCGCACCTAGATGATCTTGTCATCGTGTATTTTGATGGTATCCTGGTGTACTACATCCCCAGAGGAGCATCATGGAAATCTTTGAGAAGGTTTCAAGATTTTACAAAGCAATGAATTCCGCACAAAACCCTCTAAGTGCTTATTTGGACGTCGTAGATCACCAGATAGACCAGAAGACAGCCAGCGAACCGACGGTCAAAGGGACCTATCAAATAAGCGACCACGAGCTGACCGAACTAAAAAAGCAACTGGACAAGATGTCCGGTCAGGAGTTCACCAGGCCATCCATGTCACCGTACACGACAGAGAAGTGCTTTTAATTGGAAAGATAACAGGCGAGATACGGATGTGCGTGGATTACCGAGCGTCAAACGACATCACCATCAAGAACCGCTATCCCCTCTCGCGAGTGGATGGACTTTTTGACCAACTCCGCGGGGCAAGTATTTTCACCAAGATCGACCTACGCAACAGCTTTCATCAGATCTGCGTATCATCAAGGACATAGAGAAGACGACGTCCCACACCATATACGGGCACTTATAGTTCACGGTCATGCCGTTTAGACCCGCAAATGGCCTGTAGCATTTATGGCGAAAATGAATAACAATTTTTGACCGTTTCTTGATGACATTATAGTGTATTGCCGCACTCTGGAGGAGCACAATGGATATCGCTAGAAAGTTCTCGAGATTTTATGAAGACAAAAAATCTACAGAAACTCCCGAAGTGCGACTTCGGTCGTCGTTCGATTGATTTTCCTGGCCATATCATCGGCGGCGGATGGAGCATCATGGACCTGATGAAAGTGGAGGTGGTTGCTGATTGGCCAACGACGACTAACGTTCGGGACGTACAGGTGTTGTTGGGATTCTGCAGATGCTTCCATTGATTTTTAAAGGACTACGCCCGGGTGTCAGCGCCTTTCTCCAATCTCACTCGCAAAACTTCCAAGTGGAGTTGGGAGGAAAGAAAACAAGTAGTGTTTCACTCGTTCTGAAATGCTCTGACCTTTGCGCCAACACTAAAATTAGTGGATCCAACACTGGACTATTTCATGGCCAGCGACGCATTCGTGGAGAAGGACCAGTGGCGTATATGTCGCAAAAACTGTACGGACCGGCACTCAACTACGTGGTGCATAAAATAGTATGCTTGCAGTTGTGCACACATTCAAGACGTGGCGGTGTTACCTCAAATGCAAACGATGCATTTTCCGCACCGACCACCATACGCTCAAACATCTCAAGACAGCCAAATCAGAGTCGTCGACAAACTCTTTGCATGGGTTTCCTTCCAACTTCTAGCACAATATCGAGCACCGACCTCGAAAATGAAATCCAGCGGATGCTCTAAGTCGGCGACCAACTTTGATGGCCAAGATTAACACGTTACTTGTTGAACAAGTCCCGTACCTCGCCAGGCTATTCGCAAATGGTTACAAGAAGTTCGATGGGTACGATAGAACCAAATTCTGGTTCGACGATCCCTATTGGCGACAACGATTCACTCGCCAACCCGTTGTACCACCGAACAAAGAACTACGATGGATAGTATTGGAAGAATGCCACGGCACCGGTCTAGGTGTACATTTTGGCGAGAACAAGATGCTCTAAAAGCTGGTGAGATCAAATGCGGAAAAATGTGGTAGAATTATGCAAACCACGCGACACTTGTCAACGGCAAAGATTGTTGGTTTTTTCGCATCTCTCATTGTGCTCTGTTGTGTCCTCCCGGCTTGTGTACATCGGCGTGCAGATGACTGACGGCGAGAATCGACGCTGACGGAGTGTCGTCCGGTGGAGCCGACGCACGCTGAGGTCATCTCGCAGTTCGCTGGAGCCTCCTCTCTCCGGCGACGCGCTCAGCTCCATCGGCAGGCCTCCTCGGCGGTCGTGCTGCCGGCGGTCATTGACACCGCAGTTGCTGCTTGCATGCGTCCAGCGCGTCCCATCGCGTTTGCATCGTCATGCACTGCCTAGGGTCCCAGTTGCATGTTGCATGGCCCTGTTTGGCAGCATACACCGTCGTGGGCACTATCTGGGTTTAGGCTGCCATAACTCCTCGCCACTATTTTTCTAGCAGATTCTGACCGCACGACTGCGTTCGCAGCGTCGGTATTATGGTATGGTCCAGTTTTCAGGCAAAACGGACGACGCCTGGGTTTTGGGCTGTCGGCTGTCTGGCAGGCCTCATCGGGAAAACCTGCCAGCCTGAACTGAGCTATTTTCTGATTGGCTGATGAACTGAGTAACAAGCTCTACAGAGCTGGGGGGGGGGGGCTAGAACTTGGAGGGGTCCCCCATTGCTGTTCATTCTTTATTCCTAATCAGTCATTATCAGTTTTCAGCTGCTTTCTGGCGCTAACTCTGGCGCGCGCGTTTCTGAGTAACAAAACCCAGAGCTTCCAGACTTAGACTCTAGAGCAGCAGACTGAGGGGGCAGCTGACTTAAGCAACGAGCGTGGANTTGGTATCAGAGCCAGAGCGTAGCAGCAGCAGCAGAAGACTGGCGAACAGGTGCCAGACAACGCCGGCGGACCCCCATACGCGCCAGTGCAGGGGAAATGCTGCCGGATTTTTTCCGGCAGCATTGACCCTCTTGGTGGCGGCGTCAGATTTTTTCCCACGGCCACTGGGCCAGGGGAAATGCTGCCGAAATTTTTTCGGCAGCACTGACCCCCACGCGTGACGCGAGGAGGTGAGCGGCAGGCGGCGTCTGACATCCGTGGGCGACGACGCACGTGGCAACGTCACCCAGGTGCAGTGACTGGCACCACCAGCAGCAGCAGGCAGAAGCAGCAGCTCGCAGCAGCCCGCAGCAACAGCAGCTCGCAGCAGCAGCAGCAGCAGCCCGCAGCAGCAGCAGCTCGTAGCAGCAGCAGCAGCAGCAGCGTGCAGCAGCAGCAGCAGCAGCAGCAGCAGCGTGCAGCAGCAGCAGCAGCGTGCAGCAGCAGCAGCAGCGTGCAGCAGCAGTAGCAGCCCGCAGCAGCAGCCGGCTGCAGCAGCCCGCAGCAGCAACAGGCAGCAGCCGCAGCACGCAGCAGCTGCAGCAGCGTGCAGCAGCAGCAGCGGGCTGCAGCAGCTGCTGCAGCGAGCTGCAACAGCCGCCAGCTACAGCAGGAGCAGCAGCAGCGAGCAGCAGCTACCAGCCGCGGCTGCTGCTGCCCGCTGCTCGCAGTGAGCGAGCAGCGAGCAGCAGCCCGCTGCTGCCAGCGAGCAGCAGCTCGCTGCTGCTGGGCGAGCAGCAGCCCGCTGCTTGCAGCAGACAGCGGGCTGCTGCCCGCTGTGAGAAGGAAAAGAAAAAAAAAGGCAACAAAAAAAAATTCCCCCACCCCCGCAGCTCGCTGCAGCAGCCTGCAGCTGCAGCGAGCAGCTGCTGCAGCACGCAGCAGCTGCAGCAGCACTCAACTGCAGCAGTGAGCTGCAGCAGCTTGCTGCTGCAGCAGCAGAAGCCACAGCAACTGCTGCAGCTCGCAGCACGCGCAACAGCAGCTGCAGCACCCACAGCAGCAACAGCACCAGCAGCAGCAGCAGCAGCAGCAAACGGCTGCAGCAGCACCAGCAGCAGCAGCAGCAAACGGCTGCAGCAGCAGCAGCAGCAACAGTAGCAGCAGCAACAGCAACAGCAGCAGCAGCTGCAGCAGCAGCAGCAGCAGCAGTACCAGCAGCAGCAGCAGCAACAGCAGCAGCAGCAGCAGCAGCTGCAGCAACTTCAGCACCAACTGCAGCAGCGGCGGCCCCAACATTCGCCGCTACTGACGTCAGCACCCCTCTGCTGACGTCACCGCTGACGTCATTGCTGACGTCACTGCTGACATCATCAACAAAAAAAAGGGGAGGGTGAAAGGGGAAAGGGGGAAGGCTAGAGGAGTGGGTAGACTCCCCACTCCCCCAACCCCCTGCTGAAGCATCACCACAAAGCCAAGAAAAAAAAAAAACACAGACACCAAGGCATGGCTGATAGTCCTGGCGAGGGGGGGTCCTCCTCTGATGGGGGGACCCCTACCCCTCCTTTCTTGCAACGATTGCTGCAGCACCAGCAGTAGCAGCAGCACCCGCCGCCGCTGCAGCAGCAGCAGCCGCTGCCGCCGCACGACCAGCAGCTGCCGCCGCCGCCGCAGCAGGACCAACCGCCGCCGCCATTGCAGCAGCAGCAGCCACCGCCTCTATAGCAGCAGCCGCCGCCGCTACCGCAGCAGCTGCCGCCCATCCAGCAGCAGCCACCGCCGCTGCAGCAGCAGCAACCGCCGCCTCTATAGCAGCAGTCGCCACCGCCGCTGCGGCAGCAGCAGCCGCCGCCTCTACAGCAGCAGCCGCCACCGCCGCTGCAGCAGCAGCCGCCGCCCATACAGCAGCAGCCACCGCCGCTGCCGCAGCAGCAGCCGCCGCCTCTACAGCAGCAGCCGCCACCGCTGCAGCAGCAGCAACCGCCGCCCATACAGCAGTAGCCACCGCCTCTACAGCAGCAGCAGCCGCCGCCCCTACAGCAGCAGCAGCAGCAGCGGCCCACTGGTAACGTTGGCGGCAACCCTGACCCACTTGCTGCTCTTCAGCAACAACTCGCCGCCTTGACACAGCAGCTTACGGCGCTGCAACCAGTCGCCTCCCAAACCGCCACCAGCGCGCTACCGTCCTTCGTCCCTCCAAGGCACGCCAGCCCAGTTGTGTCTGCTGCCACGTACTACCTGGCACAGCAGCAGACTCAGCGCCAGCGGCAGACAGTCACTTCCGTCCTTGGCCCCACTCTAGGTGCCGACCGCAGGCAGAAGGATTTTGAGACGCCGCCGCCGCCGCATCAGGCCGGCAAGCAGTTCCGGAGCTGGGAGCTCAGCTTCCGGATCTGGGCGCAGGGTGAGGGCCTGTGGGCATACTACACCCTCCCTTACGACTCCACCCAGGCCGACCAGTTGTATGACGCTGGTCGCGCCGTCCGTGCCCTTGTCCCAGTCGCCCCTCCAGCTTCCCGCCTGGCCTTAGAGCCTTTCCTCGGCGACGTCATGGTTGGCGCCATTCAGACCCTACAGCCGCCTGGCACATCCTCACCAGG